>JADPYA010000223.1:0-260417 GCA_017654825.1 Cryptococcus sp. T15_22C | reverse complement strand
AAAAAAAAGAAAAAAGAAAAAAAAACGAAAAAGAAAGAGAAGAAAAAACAGATCCGAAACCACATGAAATGTCAATTCCCCATTGTTAATGATCAATCAAACCAAGACAATCCACCCACTCACCCTCCACCTGTAGTCCTCTGTGGACGAGAAGACCCAGCCGCTGCCGATGCCGCTGCTGACGCTGCTGATACCGTCGGTGGTGGACTCTCATCTACCTCCTCTTCCTCATCATCTTCTTGAGCAGCAAAAAAGGAAGTCAAAGCGGTCTGGAGAACAATCATGAATTGGATGGATATTTAGTCGGATGAATGGGGCTTGTGGTATCAAAGTAAGAAGGGAAAGCGGTGAGAACGACTTACCTGAAGATCTGTGCCAGCTAGGAATTGACGAGCGACTTCAGGAGTTGATCCTGTCAATTCACAGAAATGAGAGATGGAGGAAGGGTCTGCCATGATGTTGATGTTGAATGGTTGGTGATGATGGTGATGATGTTGAGAGTGATGATGATGATGATGAGAGTGATGATAATAATAATGACAACGGTGCTTCACTGCTGCTGCTACGACGACGACGCGGGAGTGCTGACGTCATCACTCCCCTTCCCTTGGCCCATTTCTCATTTCACACGATGGGTCATCGTCGCCGGGGGGGCTATACTAGAGTAACAGTAGAACGTGGTAGACATTCAACATAAGACATTATTGGTATCTAAACAATCTATATTATCATCATCACTAGCATCATCATCATCATCACCTAACCTCATCCATCCATCCATCGTCCTCCTCTCTTCTCGACATAATTCATTCCTCTCCATCACTTCCTCCACCATGTAAGTCAAGCAACCCCACACGCGACGGATGACAACCGTGTTACTCACCTCCCATCCACCCCTAACCTCCTTCCTCCCTTCCTTCCTACCCAACCAACCATCCGTTCACAGGAACTACATCCAACTTGAGAAATTAGGAGAAGGAACGTATGCTACTGTTTTCAAGGTTAGTTTTGCTTCTCTTCTCATCAATATGAAATCGATAAATGGATGGATATATTGACACCGAAAATGGCTGTTGATCTACAACCCCGCCACTCGTTCCCAAAACCCCCATTTCCTTTCCTTAAATCCACCTCCACTCACCCTCTATCTGTTGATATTGGGGCAATTTTCCCAACATATCAGGGTCGATCAAGAACAACATCTGAAATCGTAGCTCTTAAAGAGATTCACCTCGATGCTGAAGAAGGAACACCATCCACCGCTATCAGGGAGATCAGTTTGATGAAAGGTGAGAGAGAGAGAGAGAGAGAGAGAGAGGATACATTTTTCCTCGGAATGAACGGGAATATCCAGAGGATGAGAGATCGATATACCGAGATTTCATTTTGGAACACAGGCTTACAATCTTCCCTCTCCTTCTCCTCTCCTCTTGTTTTTGGTATCGCGATATAGAACTAAAACATCCTAATATCGTTAGATTACATGATGTCATTCACACCGAAACCAAACTCGTTCTCATCTTCGAAGTGAATAAATTTCCCAGTCCTTTCCTTTCCCTCCTTTCCCTTGATGAAAAATCCTGACATTTTTCCAACTCACCCCCCCCCCCCCCATTTCATTCTCCCAATCTGCTCCGTTCCCACTCAGTACCTCGAACAAGATCTTAAGAAATACATGGACGTTAAAGGAGAACGAGGAGCTTTAGAACCTGGAGTCGTTAGAAGTTTCATGTATCAATTGCTAAAGGTGAGTCCCCTTCCCTCCCCTCAGTTCTATCCCTATCAAATATCTAGACCCCCATCGCTCTCTTGAACCTAATCCCCGTCCTCCTTACATCCGCTTCTCCTTCTCAAATCGAATCAGGGTATCGCTTTCTGTCATGACAACCGTGTCCTCCATCGTGATCTTAAGCCTCAAAATTTACTCATCTCTCATCGTGGTGAATTAAAGATTGGTGATTTTGGATTAGCGAGGGCTTTTGGTGTTCCTGTGAATACGTTTAGTAATGAGGTGGGTGCCTCCGTGGGGGGGGGGGGGTAGGGCGCTAGGAAACCCCCTTGATGGGGTGAGGGGAATACGAGCTGATTGTCAGGAGATATATTCCTCGTGATAGGTCGTGACGCTTTGGTATCGAGCACCAGACGTTCTGTTAGGTTCTAGGACTTATAGTACGAGTATCGATATCTGGTCTGCAGGATGCATGTGAGTTCCGTTTTGCTTTTGCTCTTTTTTTCTTTTTTCTCATGGTCAGGCTGCTGCGGTGCGCTCATAACTGACGACGTGTTCCCCCCCCCCCCCACTTCACTCACCCACCAACCCATCCGTCCGTTTCCTCTTTAGTTTCGCAGAGATGATCTCTGGTGTTCCACTTTTCAGAGGGAGAGATAATACTGATCAATTGAATCAAATCATTCGAGTGATTGGAACGCCAGATGAGAGAGTGATGAGGAAAATCATGCAAGATTCAGTATGTATCACGTCTGACATCGGGGTGGTCGTTCTTCCGCCTTCCTGTTGAAGTGCACTTTTGGAAGACTGACGATTCAATCCAAACTCTCAACCCTTTTCTCCATCTTCACAGCCTGAAGTTCAATTCCGAGCACTCCCTCGTTACCCTAAACAGAACCTAGCCAACCTATTACCTCGAGCTTCTCCGATAGCCATCAACCTTCTCGAAGGTCTTCTTCAATTCGAACCTTCAGCACGATTATCAGCACACGAAGCTTTGCGTCATCCATATTTCCAAACGGCGAATACTCCTTCGGCCGGTCAAGGGACAGCGTTGCCTAGCCCGATGGTAGGGATGAATTTGCAACAACAGCAACAACAACAGCAGTTGGCTCTTCAGATGCAGGTAGGTTTGACGGGGTGGCAAGACCTTTAGGCTTGGCGAACTCCCTTGCTGAGCTGTTGATTTTTGATTCCGACTCTTCAGCAACAGGCGCAAGTGCAAGTGAGCAATCGTTGAGGTCTTCGATTCGTTTCTCCGGTGCGCTGACGTAGCGAATCCATCATCAGGCCGCTCAGGCCGCCCTTCAACAACAACAACAACAACAACAACAACAACAACAGCAGCAGCAGCAACAGCAACAGCAACAGCAACAGCAACAGCCACAGCAGGCCGGTTATGCGACGCAACTCCAACAACCGGGATACACCAACTATGGTGAATAGTCATCAACGTCGGTCTCACATGTTTGAACACTGATGAACCGTCCTCAATTCGTGTCAGGCAATGGCCAGCAACAGCAACCGCAAGGGCAGAGACAGCCTGGTGTCAGTCCCTTTACCTTCCTCCTCGTACAAATAAACAGAGACGCTGATTCAACATTTTCTCACCCGCAGGCCAATCCTGCTCCTGGTTCAGGCACTTTCTACCCCCAGCAGCAACCCGGTCAACAAAATCAGCAGTACTAGAGTTTCACAAAGTCCGCGCCTACCGTTAATGTTCAATAGTTTCGCCATCCATCCTCATGTATCATCTTTGTCATCTTCATCACTACGTCATGGTACAGAATACCATGAAACCCAACTAAATCAACACGAGCTCTGCACTTTTGGATTTGAGGATCCGTTTTTCCAGCTCACGATGGCTTGACCTCGTCTCTCATCGATATCTGAAGAGGAGTTGAGTTGTACACCGTGATCTTCCTCAAGGCCGATAACTTGTTCTCCCAACCTTCCCTCTCGAACAGCTCAGAAACGCGATACGTTGAATCTACAGGGAAGAAGGGCCAAGACTGGGGTCTCGCCTCCGATTCCGGAATCCTCCACAGAGACTCGGCGGAGCTGGTGGAGAGATGAATGGTGTGGAGGTTTCGATGGCCGGTCTGGGTGTCAAGAAGAGCAAGCAACCCCGAAAGACTTCGCAATGTGAGAGATTCTAGTGATACACAACATCTCAACATCTCTTCGATACTGTCTGGCCGCTCTTCGCCTGCCTGGAGACAACCTGCGTTTCGGAACACTTGTGCAGAGTCGTGACAAAAATCGACGTGCCTAAGTTTGTGACCGTGCGTTTCGATGAATCGATGAAAGGTGGACCATTCCCACGAAGCGATGAGGATGGTTTGGAGGTTGGGAAGGTCTGCTTGAAGGAGGTGTTCAAGGACTGCATGTTCAAGGACGTTTGGAGTGTTTTCAAAAAGCAGAACATGTCCTTTGGAATAACGGAATAACAACCTCCTTGCCATTCGGGCGAGGTAACCATAGTGGTCCCATCGACAATTACTCCAATTTCTTGAACCCGACCAACATCTGTACATATGTCTCACTATCGTATCGTCCAGCATGAAGAGCGAATCCTGAGAGTTTCCTCAAAGACCCTCCCGTCCGTGTCAAGACAGTTTCATCCACCTGCATCGGCAACAACCTTGAACCATCCTGCTGTGTAACGAACTCTTCCAGCCTTTCTGTACACTTGAGAATATCGACCATCGCACAAACCGACTCTAGGCGAGGTCCCGGATGGGTACGAAGGATGAAATGCAGAGTGATGGATCGCGTATCGCCCAGACGATCGGTGATGGGGATGTTGGAACCGGGAGTCTTGGCTTCTTCTTTAATGACGGTCCATAACTGTTGCAGTCGGGAAGTATCTTTCAGGTGAATATGTCGATACATGGCTTTGTAGGCTGGGGCCTGGCGTATCCTATGGTCGCCAGAGGACAATTGTCTTGAAGTTTGCCTCTCACTGCACACTGACCGCTAAACTCATGCGCGTCCGCCAACATCTGAGCATTGTAGTCATCTATCGCACCCCTCTGACCTGCCACATGATCGACGATGATTGCGAGAACTTCAAGAGGGAGGTCGGAAAGCATTGAGGAGAGAACGGTTGGGATATGGTGTCGACGTTATCAGAGACATGGAGGGCGATTATGATAATTGTGTCAAAGTACAGCGTAGTGAAACATATCCATCATCCAAAATCCTAACGCCTGGATCCCCTTTGATTCCCTCCCGCACGAGATACCGAGGACCACCCTCCGTGCAGGGCACGGAGTTGCAGTTGATGCTACGAATAACAGATACGGAGTTGTTGTAGATAATGGTACGAGAATGTCGAATGAGGGAAATGCCTCATCGTATCTGTAGTGACGCGGAATTGAAGACGGGGGGGGACAACTACCTCTGCGATTGGTCCACGGGCGATTGTGCAGCCTTTCTTTTGTTTTTTTTTGCCACCCGAAACTGGTTATCTCCTCGTTCGCATACCCACCCACAGTTTCCCGATTGGCGGATTGCTCTCCAAGCAGATACCACATGGTGATCCTCCTATCCAATCCTCATACTTCCAAGTACCAGGGTCTGCTGCATGGTCACATACCCTACTTGAAGTTATGGACCACTGCAATAAATTAAAACAGCTCGCTAGACCACCTATCTTTCGGGGCTAAGGGTCAAGCGAAATGGCATTCACGTGACTTTGAGTGATTGACTCGTTATCACCAATCCCTGTCTTTCCATCCTCTTCGTCTTCATCCACCACCGCTTCGTTCACATCACTCCCTCCTCCTCATTATATCATATTCCCCCGTCAGCATGGCATCGCGAGCTCTTCTCCGTCCCGCTGCCAGAGCCATCTCCTCTTTCGATCGAGTCAAATCAGCGACTTCCTCACTAGCTCGTAACGTCCACACCTCATCGTCATGCTCGTCTCCCATCTCCACCAACGCTAAGCGTGGCCAACTCTCTGCGGAGAGCGGTAGTGCCAAGATGTTCGAGTTCGACGTGAAAGCCGTCGGTCAGGAGATGAGGAAGCGTGGGCTTTTGAGCAGCGTTCAAGGTAGAGATGGTGGTATGGACCGCGTAAGTCACCTACGGTCGAACCGATACTCATCTCGATTAGCCTACATCTGATACGCATTTTTATTTTTCCATGTGCGTTCGGCAGGAAACCATCATTCGTCTCCTTTATTCTCTTGGTTCTCGTCATGAAGTCGAGAGATACCTCCGTATCTTCACATCCTCATCCACCGCTGCATCCGGCAAGACCGGTGGTGTTCTGCCCGAAGCCAAGTTCGCTGTGCTCAAGTGAGTAGCTCGAGGTTGCCGCCAGGGCAAATCGTTTGAATCTGAACGAGATGAAACCCTTATCACATCAGGATTGGAGGTGCTATCCTCACCAACGAGCTCGAGGATCTCGCTCTCTCCCTTTCCTTCCTTAACAGGCTAGGTCTTTACCCAGTCGTATTGCATGGTGCCGGTCCTCAACTGTGAGTGTCAATTCATCACTTTACAACAAAGTAGAAGGCTGACAGCGGAATCTACTTGTAGTAACGAGATCCTGGAGAATGCTGGCGTCGTCCCTGATTACATTGATGGTATTCGAATCACCGGTGCGTAGAAGTCACGATGTCATGAGCATTTCGATGCTTGAATGACTGACCATCTGGTCAATTCAATGATACTGTAGATGCTAAGACTCTCCAGATCGCTAGGGTGAGCTAAGCCCATATGTTTCTAAGAGATTTCATACTTATTATCCTATCTGTACACCAGCGCGTCTTCCTCCAAGAAAACCTCAAGCTTACATCCGCTCTCGAACGACTTGGCACGCGTGCTCGTCCTATCCCTACCGGAGTATTTTCCGCCACTTACCTCGACAAAGAAAAGTACGGTCTAGTCGGAAAGATCACTTCGGTCGACAAGACCCCTATCGAAGCCGCTATTAGAGCCGGGTGTCTTCCTATTCTCACCAGTTTGGCGGAAACCGCTGACGGCCAGATGTTGAACGTCAATGCTGATGTAGCGGCTGGAGAGTTGGCGAGGGTGCTGGAGCCAATGAAGATTGTTTATTTGAACGAGAAGGGTGGGTTGTTCCACGGTGTGACCGGTAAGAAGTTGGACACCATCAACTTAGATGAGGTAAGTTTAGCACCCTGGTATCTCTTTTCCTGATACCAACCCCTGACGCATCGTGCCCGCACCAACCAGGAATATGACTCCCTCATGAAGGAATCTTGGGTAAAGTACGGTACCAAGCTCAAGCTTCGTGAGATCAAGGAACTCTTGGACACTCTTCCCCGAACCTCTTCAGTCGCCATTATCTCCGCTGACATGCTCCAAAAGGAGCTTTTCACCGACTCGGGTGCCGGTACCCTCATTCGTCGAGGATACAAGTTATACAAGCAGTCCTCCGCTGATGCCGTTGGTTCCACTCAACTACGATCCGTCTTCACGGAGCGGGACCCAGACGTGATCTCTGGTCGCACCAGCGTGGCTGAGATCTTCGCTAAATTCAAGGAGAGCCCACACACGATCTACGGAGACGAGCCGTTCGACGTCGTCGCTGTCGTATCACACCCCTTAGGCGAGGTCCCAGTCATGACCAAGTTCCTCCCTTCCCGTAACGGTATCCTCAACCAGGTCGTCGACAATGTGTTCGACGCTATCAAGAAGGACCACCGCAAGCTCTTCTGGACTGCCAAGGCCGACGACGAGAACAGGTCGTGGCACTTTGAGCGAGCGGACGGCTCGTTCACTCGTGCTGGAAAGAGCTTGCTCTGGTACGGTATTCACGACGTCAAGGAGGTCGAGAAGGTGATCGAGGGTTTCGAGAAGAACGGCAGGATCGACCGCGTTTTCCTTCCGGTCGGCCCATCCGTACCTCCTCACAGAGCGGCCGCCGCCTCCCACACCCGTGCGTTTTCCACCTCTGCGCGTAGGCCGGCAGTCGCTACCTCCGTTGCCTCCTCCCGCCGTGGGTACGCCACTGCCGTGTCCACCGAGCCCAAGCGGGTCGCCCTTATCGGTGCTCGTGGATACACCGGCCAGAACTTGATCTCTCTGATCAACTCCCACCCTCATCTTGAGCTCACCCACGTCTCATCTCGTCAACTCGTTGACCTTCCTCTCCCGGAATACACCAAGTCGGCTTTGACCTACTCGAACCTCTCCCCTGCCGATGTCGGCAAAATGGCGGAGAACAACGAGGTCGACGCCTGGGTAATGGCTCTCCCTAATGGCGTGTGCAAGCCGTTCGTCGATGCCATCGACGCCGCTGAGAAGTCTGGAAAGGGCCGTGGTGTCATCGTTGATCTCAGTGCGGATTACCGATTCGAGGAGGGCTGGACTTATGGATTGCCTGGTGCGCAGACTTTCGTGTAATAGCGCTAGCTACACGATGAAATTGAGATGGCATAATTGTACTGAATCTCGACATGTCCACAGAACTCTACGACCGATCTCTCACTCGTCAATCTCGACGAGTATCCAACCCCGGCTGCTATGCTACCAACACCCAGATGCTGCTCGCACCTCTCTTGCCTTACATGGATGAGACGAACTTGCCGTCCGTCTTTGGTGTCTCTGGGTACAGTGGAGCCGGCACCAAGACCAGCAGTGAGACTGATTCGAGCGGCCGACCGATCACCGTGCCCAAAGTTGTGAGTTTAATTGCAATCATAGCTTACATTTTGAGCAGAGCTCATCCGTCGTCATCTAAATACAGACCTCTGTGGACCTTCGCGGTGCTATCCGACCATACTCACTGACCGACCACATCCACGAGCGAGAGGCGTCATATCGTCTCGGCACACTCCTCTCCGACCGCACCAACCCTTTCTCCCTCTCCTTCATCCCAAGCGTCGCATCCTGGTTCGCTGGCATCATCTCCGTCGCCAACGTCCCTCTCAAGCAGACAATGCGCGCCGACGACGTCTTCAAACTCTACGAGGAGAAGTATGGGAACGAGCCGCTGGTTTCTATCAGCCGGAAGGGCGTGCCAGACGTCAAAGATGCGGAAGGACGACACGGATGGCACATGGGAGGAGTCCAAGTGCACTCTGGTGGTAAACGAGTCGTTGTTGTGGGAACATTGGACAACTTGCTGAAGGGTGCAGCAACTCAGTGCATGCAAAACCTCAACCTTGCATTGGGGTATGATGAGTTGGCGGGTATTCCAAAGGATAAGATATAGTTTATAGAGAATAGTAATGACGAATATGATCAGGGATCATACTGCTGAATCATGTCATGTTCCGCGAAAGCGACGTCCGATATGTCAAGGCTTACCACAGCCTGTCATTGGTCCCACCGAGAGACGCTTGGCGAGATGTCTTGCATTTCTACCACGACTGCATCTCTCCGATTTTCAAGCTGAAGATTCGTCCATCTGAGGCCCGTTTCTGCATGCCAAACCTCACGGCTCTCCTCAGCAAACGGGGATCCCAAGTTCCGTACCAACGCGAGGCATTGTTAACTAGGCGTGGATTCCGCCCTAGTAATGGTGAGAGGGAATGAACGACGCACAAGGACAGGTCAGGCTTTGAGCAGCTGAATAAAGAATGAATTGGTACCGCTTACCTTGCTCCAGAGTTCAGTTTGACGGATTCAACTTAGGATATCTTTGAGGCGGCCCGAGTCCCAAGGTGATTTTTGATTGGCCTGCAGACGTGAACGCCTGACTATGGACAGGTCATCGGTATTCCTTACCAGAGTGAACCATCAGTGATTCAGAGATTATCGATTAGGACACCTGTGGCAGGACGTAGTTTCGAAACAGGATCAAGACGCCAAGGAACGTTTGATATATCCCCTATTGAGCTTGACAAGAACTTCATGTCATCGTTTCTTGTCTGTGACATCAGATCCTCGATCTCGTATGACGCCACCTCCCGAACCAAATCCTCCGAATCCTTCAAACGGCCATCGTTGCCAAATATCTGCTATCGACCTTCTCAGTCTCGCAACGCTAGAGGCAGGAAACCAGAATGGTATTGCCTCGGTGAAGAGAAAGTGTGTTGCACCCATGATTGCTCCTACACCGAGACCGACGAGGACTTGTGGAGGTGAATGATAACGAAGGTAATAGCGAGAGTATCCAACAGCCAATGACCAAAATATGAGACCTGATCGGAGAACGTGACGTTGGAGGGTTGGCCATGGTTGGGAGCGATAGGAAGTAGCGCGTCCACCAGGGATGCGATCTTGAATGAGAGTGATGTGCAGGACCATAAATGTTGAGGAGTAAGCCACAAACTTGAGATGAGCAATGGAAGCGGAACAGAGTGAGCCATCGGTAGAAAGAGTGACAAGAGAGACATCCGGTACCCACTTGCGAATGACTACTCGGCATTCCATATCCGTCACCCAATAACCCCGGCCTATCAGCCTTCCAACTCTCCTTCAAAACGTAGTTGATGCCCTCATTGCCTAGTTGACCCAGCAGGAGATTCACAACCGAGAGCGGTCTATTGATCAATATAAGAGTCGCGTACGCTGAGAAGAGGAAGAATGGTGAGAGGGTCAAGAGAGCTAGTGGTTGAGCCAGTCGATGGGCAGGATCGTCTAGTCGATGAGGTGGGGTAAGAGTGGGTGAGTGAGTGTGAGCTGATTAACGCGGACGAGTCGGACGGTGGATGCTCACATAGGACATAGGTCTGACTGAGAGCTTTGAGAGAGGTCGCACCCGATGCAAGGAATGACTCTGTGGACGACATGCTCTGCAGCGTCGAGGGCTGGGTGGAGCAGGTATAGGTGATGTTAACAACGATCCAAGTGGAAACTGAACTGGAAGACGCGTCAGCAGCGCGAGTGGAGTGCTTCGCGAGAAAAGTACCTGTAGTCGTCTAACTCTCTTCATCTTCAACGGTACGACAATGAGCCATGCTACCAAGCATCATGTAATGGGGACTCGTTGATAAGTACTCTCGCTCTACCTCTCTGACAATCTCAACGCGCTGCTTCCCTCTCCAACATGAATATCCCGTCGACATCCACGAGCGTCCAATCCTCATCGACCCGGTCTCATCCACCTCCAACGAGAGAACACCTCAGGCAAGTCGAGAAAGCTCTCGAGAATCTATCACAATGTCTGTACGAGATGGAGGAGAAAGCCGGTCATGTCCATCCAGATCAAGAAGATTTTATGATGGCGACTACGTGAGCTGAAGGAAGTTTTGGCATTTCGAGTTGAAAGCTGTCAATGTTGAAACATGGATTGTTGCTCTTTATCCCTCAGAGCGACACTCATCAAGCATTTCGAATTCATAACCTCTCAATCAATGACCCTTGGACCAGACTTTACCATCCCGAAATCAGCAGTCAAGTCAGTGGGGAATCCAACTCATCAAAGATCATATTGGGATTCTGACCTGGAGTTCTTTCTTCTCTTGCAGGGCAGTCGACGAGGGTAAGAATCCTCAACTTTGGACGCAAAGAGCTTTATTGGAAACACTAGCCGAGAATCAACTCCAGAAGGGAAAACTCGAGGCTCTGAACGTGAGTATTCGTTGATTTTTTCTGCAAGAAGCGACGTCGTGCTCATAACATTCATCGCTTTGATGCATCCAGTCTTATCGATCTCTATATGCCGACGCTCTCCGCGAATCATTCCCTGATCTAGTGCCACTCCTTCCACCTCCTCCTGAAGAATCATTGCGGGCTGTAGAGTCAGATGTCCTAGAAGAACAGCTAGGGGATGTGAAGAAAGAAGAGCAGACGGATGAAGGGAAGATGCAGGTTGATTAGTTGAGGTTTGAAGAATCATTAGATGTGAATTCATAAAACGTAAGCGATGTAACACATAATGTGTCTGTATTAATTATAAACGTTGGGGACCATCATTTCCAAGCTGGTGGTGTAGCAATAGGGGTACCACCCTGGCCTCCAGTTGTTGATTTCTTTGCCCATGGTGCTGCCGTCGTTTCCGGCATATTCATCATCGTCAAAGACGGTATCCTACCTTGATCCACTCTCGCCAATTCATCGATACTCTCTGGCAATTGTTCCAACTTCCTCCCTTCTTCCCATGGTTCCAACCAGAGATGTTGAACGACTACCCGTTTCCCCAGCACTTCCTCTTGATACATCTTGACCAACCCCGTATGAGGTTTAATGAAATTGGTGAAAGTGGTCGAGAGGGAGTGGAGTAGAGGCTGGGAAAAGGAAAACATACTTCTTCAAAATTCTATTCCCGTTCGTGGAGAAAAGAGGAAAGGCTCGAACTTACTGAATGTTCATAGAATGGTCCTGATTTGAACTGGAAAACTCGACGGAGAGATAAAGTCCATAGATCTCGAGGTTGGAAGGAGGGATCTTTGGCGTTCTTGAGGGCTTGTTCGGGAGTAATGTCTGTGCCTGTAAAAGATTACAAGACGACGAGGGAAACTTGTGATGAGTCTTCAACTCGGAGCAGGTTGAGATAGAATACTTGGACTCACCTAATAATTGGGCACTACCCCATACGTATGGTAGGAATATATAGTCATCTAATCCCCATACTCCATGAGAGCCAGCTGGTTCGAGATTGTACGTCTTCTGAAGACGGGTGGTGAGGTCGAGGTATCTATGAGGAAGAAAGGAAAGACTTAGGATCGAAGAAGATCTGGTACCGTTGGTGGGATTATGACTCTCACCTTGGAAACACTCGAAGGATCAAATCATCCACTTCCTTCTCTCCCTCTTCCTCCTCTCCATCCCCGGCTCTTCCCTTCCCTTTCCCCGCTACCCAACCAATCCTGACCAACCTATGTAACACCAAAACGAAGCTCAACTCATGTCCTGATCCATAATCGAGTCTTATAGGATGACCGAACGCATGTGAGAATAGCAGAAGTGGAAGGATATATGGATCTGAAGAGAGAGGTTGGGGAAGGGTGGCTGGGAGGCGCTGTGGGTTTGTTAAGTGGGGTAGGTCAGTAGATGATGATGGCGATTGAGGTGGTTTTGGAAGGAGGGTCAACCACGTACTTGTTCTACAAGAGATATATAGTTCCGGAATGCTTTGTTACCGAATCGTTGGGATTCAGGTAGAGGTGGTGCTTCTTCAATCCAAGATTCCATTTGATCAAGTACATGAAGGAGTTGACGAATCGGCTATGAAAGGCGGATGTTAGGGAAAAGAGAAAAAAAAAAACACAAAGATGCCCATATGGATTAAGGAAATAACATGAATTCACCTCACTACAACAGTCATCCGTCTTTCGATCTACCTCGATCTCCTTGCCATTTATCCTCTCTGCTCTCTTGACGATCCATCCTACAAACTCTCGATAGTTGGTTGATGCACGCCACGAGGCGACGTCTTGGTCTGTATGGATGCGCTGGAACCGAGCAGGAGACAAGGAAGTGAAAGGTGCTGAGGTGGACATTTATGGCTTGAATGGATGAAGTTGAATTTTCATTGTGATAATATATGTGATAGGATAGTATTCACCTGAGTACTTGACCACAGTTAACCCTCGGTCCCGCCTGCTTTTGTGTCACGTGATTTTAAATTCCAGGCTCTTTCAGCTCAACAACTTAACTCGACATCACCATCGAATCAACATCGACATCCACATTCCTCACCCTCATCATCATCATCCCCACCGCCAACCAGTTCATCTCCCAGGACAACCCTCATCTTCTTCCTCAAATGGCAGACGAACGAGTCTCTAAGCGTGCAAGGATGGATGGTCAAATTAACGGCAACGGCAGCGCTCCAGCAGCTCCTAACCCATACCTGTAAGTTGCCTGTCAATCCCTCGGCAGTAATCCATTTCCTTCTTACTCATAATCATATCCATCTTGAAACCCCGGATATAGCGCTCATCTCAATCAACCGGGCTCCTCTTCTCCCCGCGATGGAAACCCCTACGCCTCCGGCTCTGCAGCTCCCTCCGCCACTGGAGGACACCCATTCGAAGGTGTCGTCCCACGAATGATCACGGTCGATAAGATAAAATCCATCATGGACGGAGATGTCAACCCTTTCAAAAAAGGTTTCGCAAAAGCACCGTTTTCAGCGAATTATAGGAAGATCCTTGAAGGAAGGAAAAAGCTACCAGTCTTTGACAAGATGCAGGAGTTTTTCGATGTCGTGAGTTTTTTTGGGAGGTTTTATCCTCTATCCTCTCAGCCGTCCCACATATATCCTAACCTGTCTTTTTATATTTCATCTTCTCTCTCTTCGCCTCCCTAGTTCGACAAGAACCAAATCGTAGTCGTCGAAGGTCAAACCGGTTCCGGCAAGACCACTCAATTACCTCAATTCATTTGTTACTCTGATCTTCCTCAATTGAAAGGAAAAATGGTTGCGTGTACTCAACCGAGACGAGTAGCGGCTATGAGTGTAGCTAAGCGTGTTGCCGATGAGATGGATCGTGAGTGATTGCCGACAATGATCCTGGTGAACACCTACATATACTGATTGTCAAATTCAACCCTCGATTCACACAGTCACGCTCGGCAAGGAAGTCGGATACTCGATCCGTTTCGAAGATATGACGGAACCAGGAACCACTTTCCTCAAATACATGACAGATGGTATGCTTCTTCGTGAAGCTATGAATGATCCTATGTTGGAGCGGTACTCCACTATCATCCTCGATGAAGCGCATGAGAGGACATTGGCAACGGATTTATTGATGGGTTTGGTAAAGACCGTGAGTGTCTGAAAATAGGATGACACGTTGCTCCTGATTTTTGTTCCTAATTCCCACGGCTCAACCCACAGATCGTAGAAAAACGTAAAGATCTCAAACTCGTGGTCATGTCCGCCACTCTCGATGTCGACAAGTTCTCAAAATACTTTGGAAACGTCAATGCAACAGGAAGAGCACCGATCGTCAAGGTCTCCGGACGAACTTTCCCTGTCGAGACGTATTACACTGCTGAACCGGAACCCAACTACGTTGAAGCTGCGATTAGAACCGTCCTCATGATTCATCAAGCCGAGGATCAAGGAGATGTCTTGTTGTTCTTGACCGGAGAGGAGGAGATCGAAGACGCTTGTCGACGTATCAAAGCGGAAGGAGACGAACTGGCGAACAATGGGTTAGCAGGACCTCTGCTCGTCCTCCCGCTCTACTCGTCCCTCCCACCAGCAGCTCAACAACGGATCTTCGACCCAGCACCTGAAAGTCAAACCCCGAATGGTCCTCCAGGTCGAAAAGTGGTAGTTTCTACCAACATCGCAGAGACTTCACTTACCATCGACGGTATCGTCTACGTCGTTGATCCCGGATTCTTCAAGCAGAAGGTTTACAACCCTCGTATCCGTGTAGAATCACTGTTGGTTAGTCCCATCTCGAAAGCGTCCGCACAACAACGTGCCGGTCGTGCCGGTCGTACCCGTCCTGGAAAGTGTTTCCGTCTCTACACCGAAAAGGATTTCGTCAAGGAGCTCGAAGAGCAGACCTACCCAGAGATTCTGCGATCCAACTTGGCCAACACTGTACTCGAGTTGGTCAAGCTCGGTATCAAGGATCTCGTTCACTTCGATTACATGGACGCACCTGCACCAGAGACCATCATGCGAGCGCTCGAGATGCTCAACTACCTTGCCGCATTAGATGATGACGGTAATCTCACGCCACTTGGAGAGATCATGGCCGAATTCCCGTTGGACCCTCAGCTCGCTAAGATGTTGATCTGCAGTCCGGAGTTCGGATGCAGTAATGAGATGTTGTCGTTGACCGCTATGCTTTCGGGTGAGTCGCTGTGCGAAATGCTGTGACGGTTGTCAAAAACCGACTGTTTCCTGTTCTGCCTCACAGTCCCCAACGTCTTCGTCCGACCCAACAACGCTAGGAAAGAGGCTGATCAGGCGAAAGCTCAATTCGTCCACCCCGACGGCGACCACCTGACGCTGCTTAACGTCTACCATGCCTACAAGACCAGTGAGTACTCCATCCAGGTTTGATGGCCGGTGGCTGCTTCTGACGAACCGGTACCTGCAGATGAACACGATAAACAATGGGCATGGCAAAACTTCTTGTCGCAACGAGCGCTTATGCAGGCCGATAACGTCCGCATGCAGCTTAGGCGATCAATGGAGAGTGCGTGAACCATCCGCCTTGTGATCCACATATGTCTAACATCTAATTTTCCGCTCAGAATTCGACCTCACCCTCTGCTCCACCGCTTGGGAGGACAAGAACTACTGGATCAACATTCGAAAGGCTCTCACTTGCGGATTCTTCATGCAAGTCGCGCACAAGGAAGGCGAGAAGAATGCCTATTCGACGATCAAGGACAATCAGGTAGTCAGACTGCACAAGTCAACGGGTCTTGACACGTCTCCAGAATGGGTTGTTTATAACGAATTCGTGCTAACGACCGGAAACGTGAGTGTGATATTGCAATTGGCTGACGACTATTTTAATAACCAATGGTCCCCTCGCAGTTCATCCGCACCGTCACCGACGTCCGCGCCGAGTGGCTACTGGAATACGCACCACAGTACTACGAGCTGGAGAGTTTCCGTGACGCCAAGGGGAAGGAGACCGATACATACCGGGCATTAGCGCGAGTTATTGCGAAAAAGCAGGGCAAGGTTTCTGGATCGCACGTTGGAAACAAAATGAAGCGAAAGGCTGGCAAGCCATGACGCGACTCATATGATGTGATGGCATAGAGGTAGATCCCTGTATCGTGTAGACGAGAAAATTACACCTGCATTTTCAGATCTCCCCCTCCTCGAGGGGTCCATCTTCAGCATTAGTCCGGGGTTTCTGTAGAGACATACGACGAAGAAGATCAGACGGTTTATTGAGATGATAGCGATGCACGAACTTACCTTTACGACCCTCTCCTCCGTATCGCCCTCCCCACCACGCCTCCGCCTCTTGTCGTCCCGATCTTCCTCGTAGTCGTCGTGCTTGTGAGAAGATCGTCTACCGTCATCTCGACGGCGATCTCTATCACGTTCACGTTCCCTGTCCTTGCCGCGATCACGTTCTCGCTTGTCGTCTCGGTGATTTCGCTGCTTGCTGCCATCGTAGTCCATATCCACGTCTTCATCTCGTGCCTTGCGGTCAGAACGATGCTTTGGTCGGGAAGTCGAGGAGTCGCCCTCATCTCCTGATCCATCCCTCTCTCGCGCTCTCTCTCGTTCTCGCTCCGCCAGCTTTTCCTGTCATGCGGCCACGTCTGAGCTATTATTTTCACCAGACATGAAAGGAATCGCTTACCTTCTGTCGCTTGATATACTTGTCGAATGCCTCTTGACGAGCCTCCTCGTCAAGTGCTTTGAACTCGTCAAAAGCTTGGATAAGGGGTACAGCCTGAACACAGGCATATTAACGAAAAAGGAAAAAATCGAACACAAGAAGGTGATTTCCGCTTACCTCCTCGTACGACATGTCCACGCCGATCTCCGGCTTACTGCCCTTCATGGCATATCGGAGGTCATCAATGAGATGTCTCCGTTTGCGCTCCGCTCGACGACGATTATCGTCCGCTTCGCGCTGTAGTTCAGCTTGCATCTAAAGGTTATGAAGGGAATCGTCAGCGAGATCTCACCCAACGAAATCACTCGTCACAACTCACTTCCTGATAAACATCCTTCTGCAATTTCTCTTCCACCGAAGCACTCAATCCTAATTCCTTGATGAGCTTCAAGAACGCCTCTTCACTCATCCCCAAGTCCACCTTCTTCTCCGACTTCTTCAAAGCCGATTCAACCTTCCCAACTGCAGCTTGAACCGCTTCACCGAGATCATCGACGGCATCCATCCAAAGATCCAACGGTGAACTACCCTGCATACCGCATAACTCGATGTACGCTGTTTCATTCTTAATCTTCTCCAACGTTGCTTGCCATGTCGTCTTGCTTGAGATCTCACCCGTAGCTTCGAGATCGTTCAACAAAGCCCTGAACGCATCTCTCGCTTTCCTTGCTCTCCTTTTACGGAGTTTCTCGGCTTTTCGATATTGTTCGTCGTGCTCTTGAACCAATTGGTTAGCGTAGTCCTCGTAGGTGATCAAGATATCGATCTCATCAATGGATTGCAAGGAGGTATCCGCTTTCCATTCATAGGATTGCTTGAGAAGATCGTTAGCTTGTTTACATGTAGTGGAGACGCTAATGGGAAGTTGCTTGAGTAGAGCGGTTAAGACTGCGAGATTGCGTTGGCGTAATGCCTTTTGTGCGTTCTGTGAGATACCCAAACCTTGTCATGAGACGAAACAATTCCCCGCGCCAACTTGCAAACCAAACCAACTCTCACCTCCTCAACTGTCTTCAAGCCCCCTACATACTCGTCGAACAATAATCTACGTTCTCCTTCATCCGGGATCTCACTCCACGGTTTTTGTCTCGAGAAGAGTTGTTCTGCCGTCTTGAAAGTGGAATATGAACGTATCTTGGAAGAATTACCTAGCATCTTCTTCAATTGGGGTCGTAGACGATCAAGACGAGCGCGTTTGATGGATTCGCGATTGTTAATGATGTTAGCGGTGTACTAAGATCACATTTTCCAGATGGTAACCATCAGTTCCAATTTCACGAGGAAAACAAAACCGAAAATCAACTCATCAATCGACGACACTTACCTTTGCCCAAGCATTCTTCTTCTCAGCCAACGTATTCAAACTCTTATAAAGAGGATCCATAACCGTTCTAGCCATCACTTTCTCCCAGGGTAAATGTTCATGTACTCCTTCCTTCTTCAACAGATGCATGAATGCATTCTCCGCAGCCTCGTGTGTTGGCCAACCACCTGGAGGAATGACGAGTTTCTCTTCTTCCTCCACTTCTTCTTTCTCTTCCATGGGAATGGGAGAAGGCGAACGAAGTGGTGAACCATCTTTACGAAGGGCGATGGTGAGTGGATCAGAAGATGTCGCCGCTTCCATTATGGCTTTACGTTCTTCATCTTGTGAATCAACGCTGGTTGAGATGATCGGGGAGAGGAGGAGGAGGATTCTGTCAGATGTCATTCAAATCGGGGATGATTTTGATATTTGTCTCACCTTGGACCTCTCTTCGCTCGCTCTTCAGCCTTCTTCGCGTCGTCTTCCAACTTCTTCTTCAGATCCTTGAGGTCCTGGGGCAATTCCCACTGGAATTGCATGTCATGAGCGTCATCGGCTCACAGACCATCTACAACATGCTGTATTCAAAACATACCAGCGTCTCTTTCGTTTTTGAATTCACGTAGTAAGCTCTACCCTTTGAGATGTATTGTTTCCATACGGTGTTCGACATTGCTTGCTGTGACATCACATGAGTCACCACCACGACAACGCCGTCAATGGATAGACACGTCCCCAACTCGATCACTTCACTCACCTCGAACGGGGTCTTGAGATCATCTGGTTTATCCCATACTGATTGTTTGGTGACGGAGTGAGACCAGTAAGTCCGACCTTCAGCGTTGGTGTATTCGTTCTGTAGTTGTAGTGTCAGGGAAAGGAAGGGATGTGAGTTGGCGTTGCAGATGGTGTGATTAGAATGAAAGGACAACCCTACCCACGGTGATCCAGACGATGGAGCTGGTGAGGATGACATGGTGTGGGTGTGGTATCACTGTTGTGCTGAGGATATCAACATGAATACGGGGTGAAAGTGGTCTTGGGTGGGCTGTTGATAATGACAGTCACGTGACACAAGTAGGGGGGCCCAAGTAGCTGTAGAATGTATCAGTGAGTAGTAGTAGAACATCAGAACATCAGGACATCATGGACCAGGTAAGGAAATCCACAGATATTCCACTCGCATACCTCACCGCTCACTCACTGACATTCCAATCTCCCTTCCCTTCCTTCCTCCAAACATAGGAATCATTCCGTTCCCTATTAGCCGCTCCAGCCAGACCAGGAGCAGGTCGATCAGCCGCCGTCCTAGGCGGTCCAGCTCCTAAACGAGGTCACGGAGGTACCTACGGTTCGTCTTCTTCCAAGTTTACAAAGGTAGATCTGTAAGTCTCGTTATCTATGCAATCACACTCGGCAGTCCGGCAGGCATCCCTTATGATAAAAAGCTTTGCTACCCATGAATTAGAGCACAGAAGAAGGAAGACAAACCAGGTTTCGTACCGAGGAAAACGAAGAAGGATGGAAAGTATAAAGATCGAGCGGAGATGAGAAGATTAGGATTGGATGACGAGTATAAGCCAGTCAGTAGTAGTTCTCGGGGGGTGGGTTTCTTCCCCACATCAAAGCTCATCAACTCGGGTTTTCCACCAGGTCGAACAATTGCTTCACGATTTCGAAAGAAGAGCTCAAGAAGGTGGAGAAGATGCCTCAGTAGTAAGTCACTCATTACTTTCCACCACCCATCCGACTCATCCACCCTAACGAATCAACCTTCACACCCAGATCGAAGAACAACGTAAATACCTAGGAGGAGATGCTGAACATTCCATCCTCGTCAAAGGTCTAGATTACGGTTTACTCGCCGCTAGAAAAGCCGAATTGGACGCTCAAAATGCAGATCGATACGATGATGAGCTTGATGATTTGCTTGTTGGCGGTAGTACCAGCAACGATGGTGGTGGCGTTGGAGGTGATGGTGGTAGTGGCGTCAGAACCGAGAGGACTACCAGGAAGGGGAAGGAAAAGGAGAGACCGAAAACGAGAGATGAGATTGTCGCCGAGTTGAAGAGGAAGAGGATGGATATCGATGGAGATACTGAGAAGGATGATATCATGGGTGTGATTAAGAAGAGTAAGGTTGTGAATGATAAACCGAAGGTCGCCGCACTTCCGTCCAAGGTAATTGTTCACAAGAAAATCCTCGAAGCGTATAGATGATGTGAGAAGCTAAACACTCTTTGAGATGATCACAGTTCAAATCCATAGCGAAGACTGAACAAGTTGTTGATACTCCGATCAAGAAAAAGAAGAAGAAGATCAAGACGAAACTGGAGGAAGTCGAGGTAAACCCACCACCAGCAGCAGCAGAGGCAGTAACAACAACAATAAGCCCTTCATCAACAGCCGCAGCTCAGGCCAAAGATCAGCTTATCAAGCCAGAACGTGAATCGGAACTAGAAACGAAAGCCAACTTGGAATTGGAATCAAAACTAGCATCCCCGCCACAACCACCCGCAACACTCCCAGCACCTGAATCGGATGACGATATGGATGGAGATATCTTCGGTGGCGTTGGGGACTACGAGTTGAACATCGACTCATCAGATGATGATGATAATGATGAAACCCATGAGGAGGGAGTAGTTGAAGAGGATTCAACGCCAATCTTACCTTCCATAGGAAACACGGTGGAAGAGGCTGCGGAACCACGAGCTCGTCGGAATTGGTTCGGTGACGAAGTTGAGGAACCTTTGAGTTCTTCCATTGTTCCAGAGCCATCGACGGAAAGACCTTCACGCCGTTTGACATCACGATCCCTCTCTCCATCGGACGAAGAAGAAGATGTTGACCCTTCTCGACCACTTCAAAAACTTCAACCCCTTTCATCATCCGCTCTACCATCCGCGAAGGATCTCCTTGCAGCTGATAAAGCCGCCGAAGCAGCTGATAAGAAGCAAGCCTCCAAAGCTAGATGGAGAGCAAAGCAAGGTCTTTCCAAGCAAGATGGCCAGGACGATGATGATGATGATGATGAGGACAGATCTCGGGGGCTGGCTAGGCAGAAGGAAGATCGAAAGGGAGAGGATAAGATGAGGATGCACAGAGATGCTCAGATGTTGGAATCGTACATGTCGAAGAAGGATAAGGGTAAATCAACGTAATACCGTTTTTGGTTTTGTTTAGCGAGCATATGCAGTGGTGATGAATAAGGTCATATGGATACAGAGTACAACCCTGCAGCTTGTTCGTGTCATTTCTTAGCTGGATTAAAGGTAGCCTCGAGCGCCGCGTCGTGCCATCTGCAGGGAGGTTCAACAAAAGAAATTGTCAGTATTCGGTGTTGCATTGAAATTCGAGTCAATCCCCCTCACCTCCAAGATCTTCCATCCGTTCGTTTCTTCATTCTCCAACTCCTCTTCCACGATCGTCATCACCGCAGCGTATCTGACCTGCTCAACACCATCCGTGCTTCCGACCATCACTTCCCCGGTCTTTGCTGATCGGAACATGAGAATCTCCTGCGTTGCAAATGTCACCAAGAAGACTGGGACGTCGTTCTCGAGCATCTTGCCGCCGCTGACTTCCACATGTCGAATATCAAGCACTTTGCTGTCTGAAACCAGTCCTTGTTTGGTGTATTGTTGCATGGTGGCCCATAGCACATTGTAGGTCTGTGGAAAAACAGTTCATCAGCCGATGTAGCGGACAATCCAGGGCGAACTCTTCACTTACCGCCTCACCACACCACATCTTCAACGACTCCCCATCCGCTCCAAGGTAAGCATCCACCACCTCAGGGATGATATACTCCCTCAATTCCTTTTGGAAACCTTCCATGGTGAAGTTTGGGTCCAACGCCTTGGTCGCTCGAATCACCTTGGCCGTCTCGTTCTCCTCGAACAGGGACCCGATCTTGTAAGTAGCGCTTCGAAGGGTGGTAACGAAGGGATTCTCCGATTCTTCCACCATATCGCGGAGACGGGTATACGTGGCTGTCTGCTTGATACCGGATGTCCAGGATGGGGCTTCCTGTTTGTCTGAGAGGACAAGAGCTTCTCCAGCACTGCAAGTCGTTATGACAGACTGTCAGCAAACACCCCAAGCCCCCGAAATTACTCCACTCACTCTGGATTCTCTTTCACCCTTTCCTTTCTCGCAACCCCCGATCTACCAGCTCTCTCTTTCCTCGACTCTCTCCTCCGTCTCCTCTCCTCCTTCCCTTCATATCCACCATACCTGGATCCTTCTTCGAATGCTTCTACGACGGAATCTGAGAGTGCTTTGTATGCGGCGGTGTTGCGGACGGGAGCGGTGGCGGTGGCGGCTGCAGACGAAACTGCCGCTGATGCCCGGGCAAGCTAGTAGTCCAGTTTGGAATGAGTTGAAAGTGTATACGATATGCCAGCACAATGGCACTTACCCCTTTAATCAACTCGCTATCCTCCACAGCTTTCATGGCCTCTCCTACAGCATCTGACACTTTCAATCCTTGCTTTTGCATCGCTTCAGCTGCTGCTCGTAGTTTCGGATTCTCCTTGATGTCGGCAAGGACCTATTAGAAGCGGAAATCAGCACTTATTGTTATCTGCCGTCAAAAATCTCATATCAGTCAAGCTCACCCTCGTTCTCATGTACAGATCCTTCGCCGCCTTGATAGCTTTCGCATCTGCCAATTTGTCCACATCACCCTGCAACTGTTTGACATCCTCTGCCAACTCCCTGTTCTTCTTGAGTTCCGTAGTCAGAGTATCCACGAACACCCTCCAAGGTGATTGTGGCAGTGAGCTACGATTGTCATCCAGTCGAGATGCAGAAGAGTGGAAAGAAAGAACTGGAGTAGCGGTTGATCGGATGGCATTGAGAGGTATCCGTCGAGCGGGTTGGGCGTACCGCAGTCCATGTCGGAGGAGCAGCATGTGGATGGGTCGTGATCGCATCATGTTGAGTAAGGAAAAGCAGAAGAGTGTGAGGTTGAAAGTGATGAATATACCGTCAAAAGTCACTCGTTGCTCCCAGTAATCGACTTGTCACTGGGACTTTTTGGATTGTTGCAACGCGCCATCACGTGAAATGGCAATTCAATTCAATCCAATTCAAAACAGCTGTCACCAGCTCGACAAAATGGGTTACAACTCCTCTCCTGCTCCTTCTCACACAGTCCAGATACACAACCTCCCATCCTTTCCGATCGTCGTGAACTTTGCCACACTTCCATCATGTGCCCACTCGTACGGTTGAACATCCGTAATGGTATTCTGATGGATCGTCAACAGCTCTCCGTTTGTTCCCTTGTTGATTCCACCCAACACCGCAGAGGAGGACGAGGATTGTCCCCTCGAATCAGCGGCCTTGAAGATGTTGAAAGCTTCGTTGTTCAGTCGACCGGGACCTCGGGTTCCAGTAGCGGTCGGAGTAATTGCTCGAGAAGAGGACGTCGGGTCATCAAGGGACTTGGTCATAGACCATCCTGAGGACGACCCGGAGTAAAGGACGGGTTGACAATCGTGCCCTGCAGCAATGATGCTTTCCTCGTTGACCCAGATCAGAGAGAGATAAGGGAGGGACGGCGATCGAACGACTCGAACAGCAGCAGGTGGCTCGCCGGGACTGCTGGGGTATACAACGGTGATGCTGGAGTCGTGACCTGATAGGGAGACACGTTATTACTCTCGGACAAACGAGATTCAAATGCTCGTGCCTTCCCACTCACTGGCAAACGCCAAAGCATTGCCTGACGGAGAGAATGCAACGCTGTGCACCCAACCTCCATTCGGCGAGCTGAATTCCCCGCAGAGAGTATTAAAAGGCAATTTGTCACCCCATGCTGTTGGTTCCGGCCTATCGCGATAGAACAGGTACTATCAACACCCTGACAACAAGCCGGCCGAGTCCAAATATACTCACTTAGAATCAATGCCCTTGATGAAAGCAGAGAACACTCTAGCCTTCATGTCCGCCGCTCCAGCAGCGAGCAAGACGTTGTTCGGGTGCCAGTCGATCGAAAGGACCGTAGAGCGAAGGGGTTTCTTGAGATGTTTCGCTACCCACCAGTTGTTCTCTTCGTCGAAGGAACAAACGGCGATGGTTCTGATGTAAGCACGGGATACATAAGCCAACCACCTTCTTATACCGAATAATTGTTTGATACTCACCTCGCTCCACTACCCACAGCGAACTTGTCCTCATTAGGACTCCACTTCACACACGTAGCAGCCCTATTGATCCTCAGCAACACGAGAGCAGGTTTCCATTCTCCATTAGACCCCGGAGTCCAGACGTAGGCGTTACGATCTTGAGAGCAAGTAACAATCTGATTGGTACGTGGAGCCCAGGAGATGGATGTGATGAGTTTGTCGTGCTGTGAGGAGGTATGAACGTCAGCAAGTGAAGCGGTGCGATTTGCACAGCCAGGAGAAGACGGACCTCAGATAGGGTCGATTTCAGGTCCCAGCCATCTCGGCCACGCGAGTAGATCTGGATGTCATTGTTGTTGGGACATGTAGCGAGTTCTTTGAAGGGCGAGTATCATCCATCAGCTTCTACGACAGAATTGAAACCCAGGTAAGGAAGGACACACGCACGCGATCGATCAGCAGACAAAGCGACGGCGGTAAGGGGACCCGTGGACAACTGGAAGACTTCGGGAGCAGCCATGATGGGGAGACAGAGACAGTGGAAGAGTGGTAGGTGGTAGGTAGCTGGAGGACTAGCAGTCTACTCCTGCGATGATCAGGATTGTATAGATGAAGGTGAGGATGTGCTGTCCTTGAACGAGCTGCTAGTCGGTATCAGGGCAATGTCATACGCGGACATCAGTCACATGCCCGTTGTCCGCTTGATAACATAAACATCCACACATAACCACATCCTTCATACATCTTCCATCGCCTGTCCATCGATATCATCCATCGCTGCGCCGTCCAGATCCATCTCCTCGCCGTCGAGGTCCATCGTTTCGCCATCAAGATCTTCCACAGGCTCCGCGGAGACAGGGGCAGCCGCAGCTAGAGGCTTGAATGACGCCTTGAACCCCCCACCTTTCTTGAACTTGTCGGCAGGTAGTGTCGTGGAGTCTTGCCGTGATACATCTTCCACCTGAGCTGGAGTATTCTGCTGTTTCCGATCTTTACCACCCGCGCTCGCTCCGTTCAGAATCGCCTTCATCAACTCGGTTGCCTGCGGTGGGAAAGCGATCCAATTCTCCCAAATGTCTACTACGAAACTGCATTGAGCGCGAAACGCTTCTGCACCTATTCGACCGGAATAGGCAACTAGACTGCGATGTACGTCGGCGAGATGTTCGAAAACTTTGGGAAGGAGATTCTCGAATGCTTGCCGATAGCGCCAGACGTTTGGTAGTGGGGACGACTGAAGAGGCAAAGAAGGGTAAGAATTCGATGGTCCTAATATAAAAGTAGTTACGTGTTCACGTACAGCGTTGTGTAAGATGTCAGAGACGAGATGCAGTCGTGCAATCTTCCTCGGAACCGCTGTAGCTTCGATCATTAAGCTCTGACAGATGATCTCAGCGACCTTCAGGTAGCCCAATCAACATCCTCCCTGACACAATTCTCCAAGCAGAACCAACCTACCTCATCTGCAGCACTGGCATGAATCATAGCAAACTCCATGCACCTCGCGATTTCCGCTCTCTTACCCGTCATAGCCCTGAGCAAGGACTCAAATCGTCGACGAGCGAATTTTCCTAGCTGGCCTTTGCGGGTACGTTCTCGCTCGGAGTCTTCGGCAGAGTCCGTGGAGTAGATTTCGGCGCGGCCCTGGAGAGGGAGAGGAACCTTTAGGTTGGTATGGACCAGGGAGAACTAGTAGGTGTGCAGACTCACATCATCCGCGAAAGCATCTGGAGGCGGGGTCGGTAACCGGTATCTAAAGTCGGTGTAAGATCGATAAAGGTGATATTCGGGTAGCTATCGATTAAATATTTGTTCAGCGTGAATACACAGCCTTTGGATGACTGGCGTCCTCACCTCAACATTCCTCAAGAAAGCAAACTTCCCATTCCCGGCCTCTCTCTCCCTTAGCATCTCTTCAAAACCATGCCCATTATCCCGAACCTTATCCGCCACTGCCTTGACAAACTTCTGCTTCTCCGGTTCCACCCTTGCCAACAGCTTCTCAAACACCACATCATGACGACTTCTCTTCGCAGGTGGGGGCGAACGTGAACGGGAGGAAGCGGATGAGAACGAATCGGAACCGGTGTATGATCGCGAGCGACCTCGGGACCGATTGTTCTCTCGGTCACGAGATCGAGAAGCCCTTTTCTCATTACCTCGAGACCTCGACTGGGACCTCGTTCTCGACCTCTTTTGAGAGCGATAACGATCTCGTGATTCTGATCGGGTCCGAGATCGGGACCGAGATCGTGAACGAGCACGACGATCATGTCGAGCAGGAGAGGGGGAACGACGTCGCTCATCTTTCTCCCCCCTGCCAGCTGATATCTCTGCAAAGAGTTTTCCCACATCAGCTACATCCATAAAGTTGTGCGAAAGGACCACAACTCACCATATATTGGTCTCAAAGGCAACCTCACAGATTTTCCCCATCCAACTCTCAAAACACACCCACCCCAATCGAAGCCATCAAGATCTTTCACAGCCACTTCAGCGTCTTTCCTTCTCATGAATGCCACGAACCCAGATAATCCAGGTCGAACTCGACGACCACCAGTCATAGCTCCTCCTACTGATGCGTCTTCATCTCCGCGTGCTGTTACCGCTAGCATGAGTAACATCTCTAACCAGACACGTGTGACCGATACCCACGCCACATGACTTTAACAGTCGCAATCGGTCCGATCTTCGCGAAGAACATCCCAAGCGTCGATTCGGTAACTCCGCTGGGTAGATTAGACTGCGCGGTTGATTGTCGAGTGCGAACAAACGAGATTCCATGAATAGAGAGGTGCGAAAATGAGTATGAACCTAAACGCAAACAATCTCGACTCTTCGTACGATGTAGAGGTTTGTCGTCTATTGATAAGGAGGGAAAACGGTGAGTATGCTTCATGCGGTATTGCAGAGAAAGAGACGGACCTCGGGATCTCCGGTATCACGAGAACCACGTTCTTTCTCCCATGCTGCAAGGGGTTGGCAAATTGAGCAGTATCAGGTCCATGCCCCGGCGGAATCATGATACAATCAAACGACTCACCAGCCATGGCCGAAACCGAACTCCCTTCCACTGTCAATGAACAAGTACTGCCTCAGTTTTACATCCACCTTATTTATCATTTTCAGGCAAAGTCGTCCTCGAGACCCACAAGCAGCGGCCTTCCCGAATTTCTCTACTCGATTCGCTTGATCTCTGCAAACCGGCATCACTCATGAGCAATGAGGACACTGATGATACGAAAAAGAGAGTAGTCGCCTCACCGCTTGATCTGCTCCAAGAAGGAATCCATCGCACGTTTGCCTTTAGGTTTAGGTTTAGATGGTTCAGGCGAGGGAGAGCGGAATGCTGAGGTGGTGGACTGGAATGAGATGACCAAAGATAGCGAAAGATAGTAAGGTTCGGAAATACCTTCCAGATGGGGAGGGAGAATAGCTTACCCTTGAAGTGGAAGCAATAGGCATAGACCTCGTCGGCTGATATGCCTGAGTTTGCCCATCACCGCCTATCACTCCGAATCCAGTCCCAGCACACGTCAGCACCGATACACTCTCCATCTGCAAGGCGATTTCCCTCACCGGAAGCCTTGACAAATCCAGTCCTACCAGCCATCATAGATCTAGGACCTCTCGGTGGTCCTCTGCCGCCTCTACCTCCTCCAGAAGATGAATCCACAGCATCACCCTCGAAAGCCTCCTGAAACTCTTTAAATGCTTCTGCTGTTGCTCTGTTACATCCACGATGGACTCAGATCAGCGGACAGTGGGTTGGTTCGCCAATTGCTTGTAGGACAGGACGTACTTTTCTTCCTCGACCCGCTTTCGTTCTTCAGCTTCTCTTTCCAGATCTTTCTTGGTTTTCTTTTGGATGCCACGAGAGAACATCTGTTGTTTGAGAGGGTTGAGGGTGATTCCAGGCTGTTCGTTGAGTAGGTCTAACGGATGTCAATGATGTGAATGGTAGATAGAGAGGCATAGAGCACACATACCTTGGCAACGGGAGGACCACCCTCATCCTCAGAGTCGGAGTTGCCTTTGAATTTTGAAAGGTCGATACGGCGGTTCGACATGGTGGATACGGCGGACTGTGCTGCTGTGGTGGGTAAGGTGATGTGGATGTAGATGTGGATGTTGAAGAGAAAGACAGACGATGGGGAAGATGTTAAGGAACGTTGACCTGTCCCGGTAAACCATGTTCGCCTGAAATTAATCCACGTCACTTTGAGATTAGCGGCGTCGATCGTCATCGTTGATTCCATTCACCACCATCGTAGGTAGCGTCAAGCATCATTCGGGTAACATCAAGTTAGCATCAAGTAGCTTCCTCGAGGGAACCGCCGACGGTCTGTTATCAGCTCGCTGGACACACAGGATTGATATTCACAACAATGTTGTGAGTCTCCCAGGTCATCTATCCGAGCTTCGCATTCAGTCTAGCTCATCCTATCTCTCCACACACTAGCAACGCTCCTCGTCAACGAGCTCTTCCATCCCCGTTCGCATCCACCTCCATCGACCCACTCGCCAGCTCAACCATACCCGCATACGATGATGTTGATCCTTGGTCATCTGCTCCTAGTCCATCCAACTCGCCGGCTCCACCGGCTGATCCGGGCCATGTGAGAGGAGTATCGGAGACGACAAACGGGGTGGAGAGCATGAACGTCGGAAATGTTACACAGAGACCAATTCTCAAATCGAATGTTAGCACGGGAGTCAATGGCGATCTCATCGGTGCGTCCCATGTCAGCGCATTCTTGATCGTGCCATCTAACCTCCACCACGAATAGGAGAAGAAGACATTCCCCCAGCCTACCTCTCTCTCTACGCCTCTGTCTCTCCCTCCCCCGCGGATGAGATATCGGTGACATCCCTACATCGCTTGCTCTCCACTGCGGACGTCACTCCGTCTGTTATCGAGAGAGTCGTGAACATCGTTTCGCCGTCTGCAAAGTCGGTCAGCAGACAGCAGTTCTTTGTCGCGTTGGGATTGGTTGCGCTTGCACAGCGGCAACAAGGTAGGTGATCAATCAATATCCGCCCGATCATGGTCTCATTTGATTACTGATGATACATTGCATCTTTTTAGAACCGTCGATCGAACATCTAGCAACCACTCTACCCAATCTCCCGATCCCAACATTCCGATCATCCAAGCCCACTCCTCTTCGTTCGAACTCCTCTTTCAATCCCACGAACGGGTCACCAACACCGTGGGATCGACCCACGACCGAGCTTCGTGATGATTCTGGATTCTCCACCGCAGGAGGAAACGGAGTTGGAATGGGATTTGAGAATGGAAATTCGTTCGCTGAAGAAGGGAGAGCTGTTGTATCTGGTGCCAAGGAAGGATGGTGGAGGGATTTGGAAAAGGTGGAGGTGGGATTGATACCGGAGAAAGAGGGGTGGTTCTTGACAAAGTATAGGGTGGAAAGTGATGTGAGTTCTCGTTGAACCTCGGTTCGCGTCGAAGAGTGTGACTGACGTGCGGCCAATGTCATAGAAACGTCCTGGTGGACCTGTGAATCGAAGGTACTCAGATTTCGTGTGGCTGTTGGATTGCCTGACCAAACGATATGTGAGCATTGATTATCCTTTCCTCGTTCCGGCGTCCACTCATTCTTCCACCATAACCAGCCATTCCGACTTCTCCCTAACCTTCCACCCAAACGAGTCGGTCCGGACCAGGCCTTTCTTGAACAACGTCGTAAAGGTCTCGCCCGTTTCATCAATTTCATCGTCAACCACCCAGTCCTATCTGTGGACGGTTGTGTCGGAGTTTTCCTTTCCGAGCCCAATTTTGAAGGATGGCGAAAACGAACAAAAGTATCCCTCGAAGAAGAAGCCACCTCCAAAAAGCTAGATCCAGCTGCTGAGATGGCTATTCCAGCTGATCTATCCTCTAAGATCGATGTCATTCGAAATATCCTGCCTCTGCTCGTCGAATCACATTCCAAACTAGTCGTCCTGGCAGAGAAAGGTCTTAAACGACTTGAAGCGACCACCGCCGATGCTTCTCGCATATCAATGACCCTCGCTACGTTGGGAGAGCGTCACGCTGATTCGTGTTGGAGGAACGCGGGGAATGTACCGGATGTTCACGGTGCCCCCACAAATGGAACGGTTGGACAGACTGGGAGTTGCGAACTATGTAGAGGAGTTGGGAATGGACTGTCTGCTGTGGGTGAGGCGTGGGCGAGGGAGGGAGAGGAGTTGGAGAGGAGAGTGAGTGGTACATGCCCCACACGCTTGCGTCGTCGCTGATGTCGTGGCGCTCACAGACCAGGCAACTTTCAAACGTCAACATCGAATCTCTAAAAACACAACGGGATCTTTACCTTGCTTTTCGCGATTTGCTATTACGTCACGAGCGTGAGTCTTGGCGCAGTGGCATTATTCCTTCCCTCATCTGCAACTCCCTTGCAACTTCAGGTTTATCAAAGGACACCGTCGACTCCCTTCGCAAACGTGTTGAAAGCAAACAAAAGAAACTCGAAACCGTGCGTATTAACCATCGAGCAGGCTGGGAAGTTGAAGATGAGAAGCTGGTTCTAGGTCAGTCATCATCGTCATTCTCTCTTCTCAAGTGCTTCAACAATAACGAAACCTGGACTACGCAGCAATCGAACAAGACAATTCATCCATCACATCACTGCTTGCTCGGAGAGTATTCATCAAGCATTGTCTTTGGCATGAATTGTCAGTCGTGTTGCATTCTCGACAATCCGCCCAAGCGACGCTTGGCTGGAGACAGTACGCGGCGAATAGGATTGATGCGCAGAAGAACATCGAGTCATTATGGAAGGGTTTAAGTGACAGGCTGGAGGATATGCCGGTCGAGTGACTTTGAGAGAAAACAACCGGAAGGTATGGATGGATTATGCCGTGTGCAGAGAGCAGTGGAAAGATTCGAAAGTTGTATCAGCGATTCAAGACGACCAAGCATAGCATACGAATACATCAGACGACCTGTCCATTGGCCGCCTAGGTGTATCGTGCCTCTTCACCCCTTGGCGAGAAAGGCATATCGAACCTCTCCGCCTCTATCTCTCCTTCCTCTTCGGAAGGAGGTCCATATGGTGGCTTGTCACCATATTTTATCCGTTGAATAAACACCGCTGTGTCCCACGCTACGGTCATACAAGCGGTGACCTATTCAAACGCGGCGTGATTAGCTGGGCTCCGGAACAGGATGTGCGAGATAGAGCGAACAAAGGGGGACGAACCTGGAATTGTAATGGTTGGTGTTTCAAAAAGAAATATACCGTCTTGAAAACGTCACCACCGAACCATCCAGCCTTGATAGTGGAAAGACCTTCAGATCAGACTCTACCTCGGACGAATTACATATCGAATTGATACACACCAGAGTGGAATCCCTGAATCCATAGGTTGTTTTCCTTCGGTAATTGGATATGAATTGAGGTATTGGAAGTGTTGATTCGATTGTTAATGCTATGTAACCTAGACTAGAAGACCCGATCATAAGTCAACATTCTACTCTTACCACCCACATACCGATGATGAACACGTACGCTTCGATATACCTGCATATCATTAAAGCCAACACGTCAGCTCTCCTTCTCATTGCCATGACGCCCAAAAACTGACCAGTCCCATCTTCCCAAAATCAATCCTCCCACAGCTAGTACCAGTATCAACCCTGCCAAGAAATCGAAATAACTCCCCAACTCCTGCCAAGCCCAGAAATTGAGAGGTCTTTTGGTCAACAAACTTGAAAAAGTGGTGCTAGTAGGGGTCGGAGTAGGAGGTGGACGGTAATGTAGACATAGGGTCAAGAGTGCCAGCTGAGAAAGTATTAAGAAGATTGACTGCATGAGGAGAGCTAGAAGGCATGTTGAAATGACATTAGTGTCAATTCCGCGAAAGTGGAAGTTTGAAGGTGAGAGAAGACTCACCGAGTTCGAAACGATGACCTAGCCAGAAAAAGCATCGAATGATGTTGGCTATGAGAATCTGTTAACCAGGCGTTATAAGGGAGGAGGGATAAGACACGATATTCATCCCAGAGATCATTGTCAAAGAGTGGTGTGGAGGTGCTTACCACTCCGCAAACATCTGTTTTTCAAAGCGAGGCGAGAAATGATCAGTCTTTCTCCTCCTCTTCCAAATCTTGAGCTGAGTTTACCATGAGAGAAACCAGAAGAGTCCTTCTTCTTGACGATACTCCAAGCTTGATCTGCGTATATAAGTGGTGGTCTAAATTGCAATGCATGCCCCAATCGTCAGCCGTGCAGGAATCGCAGGCATCTCCCGGAGGAAGAGTGAGAGGATGTACTTGCCCACAAGCCATGCCGACCGAAGCCAAGGTCCCGAGAACAGACCCCATGTTTTGGAATATAGATATGGGGTAGAGTGTATATTGTTGAGAGGGGTGGAATAAGTAGGAAACGACGAGTTGGTTGTTGGAATGATGATTTGTGATTCGTCATCATCACGAGTCTAGAGACGCGTTGACAACATCTCTTCATCTATTCAATTTGACTGTCATCCATCGTCCATCGTCCATCATCCATCATCCATCATCCATCATCCATCATCCAGGTACTCATAGGCACGAGTAGCCAACTACCACCTGCCATCATGGAAGCCTCACTTCAATCATATGCAGTCAAAAGTCAGCCACTCGTTCTTTGCTTCGTCGCAAACCCATATTCTAACGCCATCGCTCGGCTCACAGATTTCAAACGTATCCTCAATTGCATGTCCAAGTTCGGCGAGGATCTGAACATGCAAGCTACATCCGAAGGCGTGGGTACTCTTTCGAGATCTGAGTTGCCAGGCACTCCAATTCCTAGCTAAGGAGATCTGCATCCCGATTGCAACAGCTCCAAATGACAGCGGTAAACTCTACCAGATCCGCCTTCTGCCTCTTCACATTCTCTCCCGATTTCTTTCAGAAATATCAACTGCAAGGAGGAGGAAGAGATGAAAGACCAGTGAAATGCAAACTATTGGTCAAGGTGTGGATTTTTTTTCCGCTCTCTGCACGGCTAAAAGTCACTAATCAGACGAGGATTGAATTAGTCGGTTCTATCTGTTCTCGGTCGTGGTTCTCTCCCTCAAAAAGTAGACCGTCTAGATCTCAAAATCATCGATCCAGGAGACGCTTTAAGAGGAGGAAAATCCCGTCATGGTGATCGTCGAGATGGAAACAGAAAAGGGAAAGCAGTTGTCCGTGATCACGAGGAGGAAAGTGAAGAGGAAGAAGAAGGTAGGGAAGCCAAATTAGTTGTGAAACTGGTTTGCAAGCATGGTGAGTTTTTTTTTGGTTTTCTTTCCGTAGACCAAGTGGACCTATGTACAGCGCTGATGAAATACACATCGTCTTAGGCATACTCAAAACCCATTCCTTGCACCTTGCTCCCTGCACATTCCTACTTGCCATCGTAGACCCCGCAAGTACGACTTCCCATTTCATCGTTCCTTCTCGCACCCTCAAAGACTGGCTTGATCATTTCGCTCTTTCCTCTACATCTTCCGTCGGTGCCACAACCCAGAACGCTGCGAACCGATATGAGAGTGAGTTGGGGTGGTATTTCGGAGAGAAGGAGGTTAGGGTGAAGACTTTTGAAGGAGGAGGGAAAAAAGGTATATCCACGGAGATTAGGATCGACATCGGGGAATTTGAAGAGTATTGGGTTGATGAAGCGCCGGTCGTGGTCACTTTTCCGATGAGGGAGTTTCGAGTGAGCCCTGTTCTTGATTTTCGTTTCTTGATGTGGTATCGAGTTGAGGGCTAAATATCATTCCGTACAAAAAGGCAGCATTTGCTCTAGCGGAATCTCTCTCCCTCCCGCTCACTACATCCTTCTCGACCGCAACTCAACCTCTCAGTATAAAGATGGAATTCGAAAGCGTCGTTGGAGAATTTACGATCGCCACGACTGTGAATGACGCATTTGATGATTTGGTCAAGATGGATGGTGCTAGGGAAGAATCAGTGGCGAAACCTCAGGAGCAAGCGGAACCTCAGACAAGTAACAATACCAACGACGCTCCTGATGTGAAACGCAAACCCGAGGACTCTGCTGAATCAACCAGGCGAAAGTCAGCACGCGCCGGTCCATCGGTATCAAAGAAACGCGCCTCCCTCTCCTTCAGTCAACATCAAACCGCTCAATCTGCTCTGCCAAACCAACAATCCGACCCATCTCAACATACACGCCAACCCCTGTTCCGACCCGCAAGTCAAACTCCGGTGCCTGAAGTGATCCGTGCCTCCGGCCTCGGTATTGAGAACATGGATGATCAAGAGATTTTGGACATGATGCAGATGGATGAAGGGGAACTAGATGGTGATGATGCAGAAGGAATGGAGGTTCAGCCTGTTTTTCAAGTAGAAAGGGAAGTAGAAGTACCGGAGAGTCCCGTGAGATTTGCTGATGATGAAGAGACGTTGAATGGGGTGGATGAAACGACGGCGTTACCCGCTACGGCTGTTGGTAGTGGGGAGGAGGGAGGCGGTAGAAGGGTAAGTGCGGTTAAGCGATGCTTGTCTTCACATCGTCTTTACAATGTGCTGATCAATTTGACATGCAGTTCGTTCCCGTATTCGATGATTGATCGGCTCGCGAAAGAGGCGCACACGAGGCAACACGACCTGGTAAATGTTATGTCTAGACCACGACCTGATAATGTAATTCTAATCCACGAAGAGCCATCGATGGCTTGCATAATAATGATACAGAAGTAGTAAGGAGGCAAGGGAGGTGGGAAGATTTCGTCTAAGTATTGAGTGACCTTCCTACAATTCGAGGGTGCTTGATTCCTGTATGAGGCAGAGACGAACGATATGCTATGGTCGATTCATGAACCCGAGAAGTGCAGAGCAAGGAAAATGAATGTCCATCATGAGGTAGCTGTAGCCGAAGCCGACGGTGGTGAGGGGGGTACGAGCTGTAAATGTTGATGCAGAGCACCGGTAGCTGCTGGTTTGATGACTGTTTGTGGAAGACTAGAGAGTTCGTTCGAGAGGCGTCGACGAGCGGGTGCTTTTCCAGTGTTGTAGGATGACGTCGTGGTTGTCGGCGACGCTTGTTCCATGTTGAAAGGTACAGAAACCGAAAGGAATGGCGGTGACGATGTGGTGGATGGAGGTGGCGATGGGTAGGGTTCCGAGATTGACATCGACATGGTGACTTGTGGGAGATGTGATGGACTCGGTCCTAGATGTTGATCCATAGTACTCGCAGTCGTGTTCGCTAGAGGGAACGACTGTGGAGGTAACGAGAACGCACTTCCCCTCACCGCCGTTGATATACTCAACGGTGTAGTATCCATGTAAATCGGTCTCGGACTCGCATGAATTCCACCTTTCCCACTGATTCCTGAATCCGGAGATCCTTCTCTCGACGACTCGAGCAACTTCTGATCCACCTTGTTGAGAGGTAGAATCCCGTCGCGAACTGCTTCGATATGCCTGACTTTCTTTTCACCTCTTTCAACGTCCTTCTTGGCGTTGTTGTACATGTACAACCCGATCCCAGTGAGACCGATACCGAGGGCCTGAACGGGGTGAACGGATTGATTAAACCATAGAATAGCAAGACAAATCACCGCGATTCTCTTGACCAATGATGCGATCGAGTAGGTCACCGGCGACGTTGACGATAGGATAGCAAACGCCAAGTAATTCTGGGCGAAATGCACGGTCCCATTGAGGAAGAAGTAAATCATCACGGAGAAAGTCGTCGCCGTTCCTACTCTTGGTCTTCCAGTGGTCGTCGTCGGATTCAACCACATCGACAACAGCACAGGTACGTCGGATGATAACCATATGGGAACCATGAGTAGGAAAGCCATCCCACTCGAGAAGAAAAGGAGATTAATCTTATCCAATCGACTTCCGTCCGAGCCAGAAGCCGTGGATCCAGATGTGGATGGCATCAATTTCTTGAAAACGATGTTGGATGAAACAAAGACCAACGTTGATCCGAACGCGCAGACCAGACCGAACGCATTCGACGCTGACATGTCAAACGAACAAGCTAGCATTACTCCGAGTGTGAGTGGTAAAAGCGAGAGGTAGGTGGCGAAAGAGTAGGAAACGCGAAACAGGAGAGCGTACGCGCCAACAGTGAACAAGGGAGATAGTGCCTATATTGACCCCAGATAAAACCCCAATCAGCATCTCCTCGACTGGCCCAAACCAGAAACCTCCGCCCACACACTCACCTTGATGGTATGCACTGTACTAACCGGTACTCTCGAGATTGCCATACTACTAAAAATGTGACCTCCAACTTGAAACACGGCCATTGGCAATGTATTGACCAAGATCTTCCTCGTTGGATGCCTTATTCTCGTCCTCGCACCCCGAGTCAACCAGCCCATCCAGTTTCTCGATGTCAACCAACAATACCCAGCAACAAAGAAGAATTGAACGATCGTCAACGTGACCGGGAACCTAAAGTTATTAAGGATGACTTTTCCAGTATTTGAGGATAATGCGGATGTCGTATACCACAACGCGCAGAGGAGTACGAATCGTATGGTGGACGTCGATGGCATTGGAAATGGTAAATTGAACAAAAATGAAGGTGTGTTGTTTGTCGGTGATGGTGGACGATGATATCCTGGACCACCTCTTTGACCTGGAACTGTTTGATGTGGTGGGATCAAAGAACTTCTTCTAACCGAGAAATCAGGTAACACCGACGACGAAGTTGAACCGAATTCTGGTGTCGCTCTCGAATCACGAGACGTTCGAGATCCTGGATTGGCACCGTTCCCTGGTCCGATACCACTCCCGAATCCAAGTCCTTGACCGTGGGTGTTTCCGTAAACATTTTCATCATCTCTTGTTAACCCCCATATTTGTTTGCCTCCTGATACGCCTGTTCCACCAATAGCAGCAGATCCATTTACTCCTTGATACCCAGCACCAGTGCCGCCGGCAAGTACTCCATTCGTTGCCATCTCGCCATATTTGTATATTCCATTGACCAAACCACTATCTGCCTTTTTTGTTGTTGAAGCGTCGTTGAGATCGATATAAGAAGGTCGCGTTGGAAAGGGAGCACGTTGACGGGATGGGTGCATCGTAATGACTGTAACAAGTGAGGTCGATTCGTCGCGTTGGGAGACGGGAAGGGAGGAATTGAGGGAGGTTGGGTTCGAGGGAAGATGTGGTTGGGACGCGGATTCGAAGATACGGAGCCAGGGTATCGATCAGAGGTAGCGGGAGAGAGAGAGGGAGAGAGAGAGAGAGAGAGAGAGAGAGAGAAGAGATAGCGCGATATAGATCCAGCTCCTGGATCGAGTGCGTTCCAATCACTCAACTCCAAGTGCTGAGATGAACGAGGACGACGACAATGTTCGAGTCTTAACCTAAAGAAACCAGAAAAAAGAACGTGTCCAAACAGATCTTGATCCTTCTAATCAATTGAAATTAATCACGCGGACGGATCCAGTCCACTGTTGATTTGGTATGGGGTGATTTGGGAAGATAAAGTGAATAGCTCTCCGATGTCTGTGTGAAGAAACCCGATGTGGTCACCCAGCTTCTGGTGTTCAAATCTCGTTATGATTATTTCCCTTTTGACTGGCGAGCAAAGACAAGATTCCGTCCGCTACGGAAGTTAAACTCTGCGGAGACGCGTTTAGGGTTCCTGAGCGCATCCACCGGCCGGAAGAAAGGGAGATTGGGGAGGGTGGTTGTCGTGGTGGTGGTGGCGGTGGTGGCGGTGGAGGAGGGAGGAGATGATGGAGAGGTAGTGGCGGTGTAGTGAGGAGGTGCTGATGATGATGATGATGAGGTGACGACGACGAGAAGTTGGGTGATAATAGGGGATGCTGATGGGTGTCGAGCCTATCTGTCACGTGAAAGCGAGTGAAGAGTGACGAGTAGATGACCATTCCACTTGACCATACCCAAACAACCAGATGAGATATTTCAACATATTCCATATCGACACCTAACTCAATATAATGGACCAGGTACATATCTACGTAATTCGGTGAAACATCCATCCATCCACTTCCCGCTCACTCACAACCACGAAGAACTCAACTCGGTGCAGCTCAACGCTGTCCTCACCTCCAATCTGCACCCAACATCTACTCCCACCAACACGGAGCTTCCAAAATCTCCCCGTATACCGATAGTGAGATGAATGAGAATGAAATCAATGAGAAGATGGACAATGAGATGATAGATGGGAATCCGTGGGTAGATAATAAAGATGAGGCAAGGAAGGAAGAGGATGGGAGGAAGTCGGAGACAGCTGAAGTGGTTCAAGTTAGGAATGATGGTATTTCTAACCAAGAGGAAAAAAAGGATGAGGTAGATGGTGCAGGAACACATCGAATAGATCAAGATCTCAAACCCGTTCCTGAAACTCCACCTTCCAAGGAAATTCCAACATCTTCCTTTCAACCCATACAACCATCCCAACCTTCAACCTCCAGCACCACATTCTCACCTCAAACAACCTCACAATCTCCTTACAAATTGGTCATAACCTCAAATCCCATCGATATCTCGGAATTCGATCCTTTCGCTTCTCAATCCTCCAAAGCCACTCCCGCTTTTGCAACCAACGACAACATTCCAACATCACTACCCAACTCTTCTACTTCTCCCCACCCACCTCCACTTCCCACTCGCAAACTCACTTACCTTTCAACGTCTACCATCTCACCTTCTCCCACATCCCGAGCCTTCCCACATACACCTCAACCTCCAACCACATGTGATCTCTCTGAAAGCGGCGGTATCAATCGTTCAGGGAAAGACGATGTTCCTCCGACTCCAGTCGGGCCGGTGTTTGATTTTCAAGGGTTTTTAACGGATTTAAGAGGGAAGAGTGCGGAGAGCGTCGCTAGATATTTGAAAAGGTACCTATCTTATTCTCTTGGCCTTGATCAAAGTTGTTGTGGGATGTTTTGAATAGGAGCTGACGTTTTGCTGTTTCTGTTTGCATAGCTTTTTGACGAATTTCGCAAAGAGACCTTTTTCAGTAAATGAGCAGGTTAAATTGATTCATGATTTCCTCGAAGTGAGAAAGTGGACCTTCCTCTTCGTTGAAACGCTGTGTCTTACTGAAAACGGATATCACTCCTTAGTTCATAGCGGGAAAAATGAGACTCGTTGAACCTTGGAAGTCACAATCAGAGGAGGAATTCGATAATGCAATGGAAGCAATGGAGAAACTAGTAATGAATCGATTGTACAACTAGTGAGTTCCTTATTTTTTCCCATCTCGGCTTCTTACTTTTCTCTCCGAATCCCTTACAACGATCTCGGTTCAACAGTACATTCACACCTCAAATCAATCCCGCCATCACAACAATAACAACCGACGACCTTGAACGTGATTCAGTACTGGCGCAGAGAATTCGGTTGTTCGGCTGGATAAGAGCGAAACATTTGGATGTACCGGAGGGAGAGGCTAGTCAAGGTTTCTTAGCGTTTGCTGAGCAGGGTGGGTTAGGTCGTTCGAAGGGTTAGGGATGAGGGGACTAGGGTACTGATGTGATTTGGTCGTGATGGGGATCATAGAACTGCTGAAAGTTAATCATTACAAGGCACCGAGGGATAAGATGATTTGTATTCTGAATTGTTGCAAGGTCATTTTTGGTGAGTAATGATCTGGGGTTGTCCATCCCATCCCACCCTAGTGCTGGTGCTGATAAGGCTCCACCCGCCTCCCGCTTTCCCTTTTGACAGGTTTACTTCGCCACGAAGCAGGGTCAGAAGGGACATCAGCCGATTCATTCTTGCCCATCCTGATATATGTGATACTTCGAGCGAACCCGGATAATCTCCTATCCAACGTAGAGTGGGTGCCGAAGAGTACGGTAAGATCGTGACCCAAGCGCTGACGCTTTGCTCTTGGCTGGTTCAGGTATATTCAACGCTTTCGAAGCAGTGATAAGCTGCAGGGAGAAGCTGGCTATTATCTTTCAAGCTTGGTGCGTACTCTGGGCATTCCTGGAATGGTGCCATTCATCACTAACATCCAAACGGTTATCTACAGTGCGGAGCCATCTCGTTCATCGAAACAATGGACGCTTCTCAGCTGTCTCATATCACACAAGAAGAATTCGAACGCAACGTCGAAAAAGCGATTGCAGAACTTCCAGCTGAATCACCACACACACCACGTACACCTCGATCTCCTCTCGAACGGCCTGCGAACGCAACTGGCTCGGCATTGCACAATACTGCAGAAGGAGAAGAACCCGCTCGCGCTCTGACAAACCTCCCAGCCAACATCGCGATTGAATCCAAGCGCTTCTTTCAAAGAACAGGGGAAATCGCTTCAGGTGCTGTCAATCGACCGCTCAGTGCCCTTGGTCGATTAATCGATGGTATTGCGACAGGGGCGAATAGTGACGCGGAGAGTGAGGACGGTGGAAGCGGCGATGAACAGCGCAATCCACATGGGAGGACGATCTCCTATCGACCGCTTCAAACTGAGATACAGCAACCACATGGTGTAGCTGGATGGTTCACACCATCTCATCGGCAATCAGGGCTCGCTCCTGGTCTTCCTGGCTTACAATATAATGGTTCAGGGACTCCAAGTCGAAGGTGAGCGGGTTCATGATTCTGTCTCTTCGGTGTGTCTACTCCCACTCACACCCCTCCTTAAAACCGACTAGCTCGACACCCGGAGAGAACGACCCAACATTTAACCTTTCGGCTTTAACTGCAGAGATCGACCGAACGACTGCGACAGCGCGTCAAGCAGGTATACAAACCCTTCATCAGATGTTCCCTTCTTTGGATGAGGATGTCGCAGGAGTGGTATTAGACAGTTGTGAGGGTGATTTAGGGATGGCAATAGATAGGTAAGTTTTGGCATGGCAACTCGCAGGAAATCCCAAGGACTATGAAGCTGATTTTTTTTTGTTCCCTCCATGGGTCATCTCTCTTCTCAGAATGCTCGAGATGGCTGCAGGAGGTTGATGAACGCCGGGAGAAAGTGTATGAAGACGAGTTAAAGTCCGGGAATTGTAATATCATAACGACCTGAACTGAATGACCAAAAGAAGGGACGAAATAACGAATAACCCTAACGAGCGCAGGTCAACAAGAATTGTGATTTCATATCTCAGTCTCTCTCATCTACCAAAGACAACACTCATACGGTTTTCCATCTACATCCGATTGTAAGTCAATCAAAGCCTGTAGGCCTCTAGAGCTGCAGTATGGCTTAAACCGAGATTGGTTCAAGCCTTGATGGGCGCGATCAACTTGGCCTCCAACTTGGATCCCTTGATGGCTTGGAGATCACTGTTACCGCCGATGAATTCCTGTTGTGAAGGAAATACGACGGTGCAGGGTTAGCTTTGTTATTTCAAGGCTGTTCTAGGAGAGGAAAGGGAGAAGGAGAGTGAAGAGATGTTGTTTCGAGTAAAGGAGGATAAGGGATTTTTACCAAACGACAGAAGGGAGAGAAGAGAAGATGATAGGCTAGACAAGCTTCCAACTTACCTGATTGATAAACACTTGAGGCACAGTCCTCTGTTTAGTGATTTCACTAGCTAAAACATCCTGAATATCTGAACCGTCTTGAACTTGATCGAGTCTGTGAGTGAGTGAGAGGACGATCGATTTAAAAATCAACTTCTGAACATCAGATTGCTTTGCCTGATTTCCCAACTTACTCGATGACTTTGTAATGCTTTCCTTCTTCAAGTTTCAATGATTCCAAGAGTGATTTCGTCGCTTTACAGTACTGAGAAAAGGCGATTACCGTATTTCCAATGATCAGTTTCCTACCCTATGAGACTATCATCCCAACACACAACACTCACAGGACAATAAGACTTTGAATAAACCATGACGAAGTTCTCCTTGACGTTCTTCTTAACGTCTGCTGATAATTGAGAACGGTTGACCATGTTGTTGGTAGTAGTAGCAATAGCAGCTGATGAAGTTGAGAATGAGGAACCTATGATGGGCAGTTGAATGTGATGATTGATGTGAGATCGTATGAGAGATATACGACGGAGAGGGATGTTCATGAGATGTTGAGTGGGATAGATGAGATGGGCCAGGGTGGGACTGGGCCACTGGTTATTAGTGATACTTGGAGCGGGCAGGGCAATTACCAATCCGATCGATCGAGTGGAATGGAGTCTCACGGTGGACACCGGCCGAGCCGGGATTTGAGTGTTTCAGTTTCAGTCTAACATGTGAAAGATTCAGGTTGTAACCAGGTGGCTGTTGTGGCGGAAAACGCTTCAGATCCCCTACGAACGACGCCAGGCTATTACACAGCGGAGGGTGAGTATCGACCTTCGAGACTGAGAGCCAGGGGTCTCAGCAGGGAGTTCTCAAGGCAGGCTCTGCCGAGTGGGGTGTATATGTCTCCCTTCCCTACAAGGAGGCAGGATGAGCAGTCGCCTGAGCAAACCCTGCGCTTAGCGCCGGCGCGAGGCCATATAACATCCGCTGCAATACTCCTCCTCCACGCCGCCCTACTCCATAACCACCAACGGTATGGTGCAATTCGTCCACCTCCCAACGAGTTTCACCACCTACATGGAACCCACCGAAATCGTTCGCTGCACTGTTCTACCACGGATTCGTCAGCTCTGTCAGCCTCGCTCCGGAACGAGGCATGCAAATCGAAACAGGCAGGGTGTTTCAGAGATTCTTCTTTGACGCCATGATCGATCTGGACACCAACGTCGTTCTGAATGACATGATGAACGGTTAGCTGCCTGAAGGTCCCGATTCAGAGAACCTTGCTTGCATTCGGGCCTTCAGAGTTACCGCCGCAACGGGTTCTCCTTCCCGATCTATCTTACAGCAAGCTCGCTAGCAGCTAAGCGGTGGTGTCGGAGCTACCATCCGACGATTTGATATCGAGTGTTGTCTTACCACCCTCGACGTCGCCTTGACTGACTTCAACACAAATGCGACGTCTCCCGCATCCGAGCGGACGTTTTCCACCATCTCTTGTGTTGTCCAGGTAAAGAATAGGAACGAGTAGAGCTACTACTCTCAGTTCAAACGATTTGGTATCTCATCCCATGGTTCGAGGCGTTCGGGCGTCGATGCGGGATGGTTATTCGAGGTGATATGTTCCGCTTATACTACTGCGATGGAAAACATCTCAATTTCGATTGGATCAACCCTTCCGCCATCGATGGACCCTTCGTCGACGCCCAAATCGATCCGCTTCCTATTATCTCCCATTCCAACATGATCGAAGCGAAGGCACTCATGAAAGACATTGGACGCAACTGTTCCGGTTTTACATCCCCCCATCCTCTGATTGGAAATGCAGACGGGTGAAGGATATCTATGTTCCTTTCTAAAATGCGTCGCTAATGAATCTCTTTCTGATGTGAGGGCTCGAATAGAGCTTGAGGCGTTACCGTTCCGATATCATAGAGGTTGTGAGACTAACCTAGGCGAAGATGACGATCTGGTGACATTCGCTCGATTAGTCCGTCACATGCAAGGTTCTCTACTCGACCCGGAATGAAGATGATCACCGGAGAGGCAGCGACGAAATTTCCTCTAACTATGATACTACAGGATTAGTCATCCATCGGGATATCGATTCACAAGCCGATGAAGATCTCGAGGAATGTATGGACCCAACTGAATTTTCTCCGCCTCCAACTGTTGGCCAAGACTTGATGAAGAACCTTTAAGAGCAGAAACGGGTTGTTTTGACTGATGATTTCTCGGGTATGATGTAAACTTCACGACGACTACCAATGCAACCATATTTGTGAGTTTATCACATAGATCTTGTACGATCAGTTATGATATTGTATTGTACTCCTCGATGACGTCGACAATGACATTCACCCGTGCTACTTAGTTCATGTTGCTAAGCCCCCCCGTTTCCCCACCCACCCCCAACCTTAGTCCCACAAGCACAATCGCAACATCCTCCTCACCGACCATTCCTGAGTTAAAGACATCCCTTAGGACCCCTGTCAAGTGTGAGAAAACGGTTGCTCCCACACCCAATCTTGAATGTCATAATGCCTTTAAAGGACTGGGTTTTCCTTTTAGGTCTAAACATCTTGGATTCAATTGATTCTCCGATGCGACGAAAACTCTCCCCCTGCCTGCTTTATAGATTGTAGGGGGTCCTTATGGGCTTGCTTGGAGGTTAACAAACATATATCTTCACCTTCAAAAACTCCCTACCACTTAAACAATCGGTGGCAAACGAGCCTTTACCATCTGCTCAAGGAAGCATACACGCTAGGTCCTATACCAAAATCACTTTCTGACAGCGCATTGGAAAGGTTCATGTCTTCTCTTCCATCTCGCACCAGTTCACCATCTGGGAATCACTCGACTCTCGGTCCTTCAGATGGAGGATTAACTCAGGAGGAAAGAGAGACTCTGGAAGAACTAACTCATCCGAATTGGCCTACGGGTTGGTCACTCAGGAATCTTGCTGTTGAAGATGTGTGCGTGTCCCTTTCCCTCGCCACAGTGGGTTTAGAAATGAACAATGATCTTTCTCATCATCTCAAACGACAACAGGAGTTTCGCCTCCCGGTGAGTGGTACAGATAGTCACACAATTATGACAACCTCTAACTCAGTACGGGTAGTGGCAGCTTTTCCCCCTTCCAGTCGTCCTTCCCTCAAAAACTCTTGTAAGACAGAACAGTCAATCTTTTTCGTTGCAGACACCCACTGTCTACCCCCCTATCGCCACAAATTTGGCCAGTAGCGCCTCTTAAGTGGTATGTGCCACAAAATCAATGGTAGTAACTGATTGGGTCGGGTAACAAATGTAGACCGGGAGTGATTTCCTTGAATTGGCAATCCCGCGAAGATTTGAACAAGAGCCAACAGAGCGCTACGCTGACTTGCGACGACCCACCGTGAGCGACATACTCTACCACAGTGCCGAAGACAGTGGCTGACCATGTGACGTTTCAGAGCGTCGTTCAAGGGAGGTTCTGGGAGCGAAGAGGCAATTATGGGAACCCCAGAAATTCCAGACGCAGTCATACAGGCGGTGAGTTTGATAGACGTGTGCTTTGTGGCTGGATCCAACTGAGGAACGGTGGGATGGAGAACTTCAGTGGAAGGAATTGAAGAATACGCTGCTATTTCGTCGGCGTGTCTACAAGGATACACATGACTTTGTGACGCAGATAAGCCAGACAAAGAGCAAGAAAGAGGATGAGAAACGTTACGCCCGGATAAGCAAAGTAGGTCGACTTGGAGAAATAAAGGCAATCTCGGCCAAGTCTCACAGATTTCTCTGCAGGTGATAAAACGCCATACTACTGCTGTAAATGACTTTATTCACGCAGTTGAGGTTTTTCCAATCCAACAGCAAATCAACGTGAATCTGATTAAGTACACGTCTGTGAAGAATTATGTTTCTGCCGTGATCCCTGCTATTGAAAGTTCCTGTGTATTGTCACGGTCTAAGGACCCATTATCTGGCTGGCGGAAGCTGAACGAACTTTTGGCGCACTAGACTCCGGGGCCCCCTCTGCCCGACAACGCGTGTATTCCTCTGTTGTACGGTTCAAATTGTACTTCTGCCTCAACATCCAACACTCTTCGCCATCACACACACACACACACACACAAACCCCTCACCATCACCATCGCCATGTCCACCATATTCATATCATCACCCGACACCTACTCTGAACGGCGGATCGATCTCTCCTCCTCTCTCTCCCACTTCAAAGCGCGTCTCGAGCAGATCACAGGTATCCCCGCGTCAGTTCAAGCAATCACCGTTTATCCGTCAGTTGGGGACTATGAGAGGGAGAGTGGAGGATTCAGCGCAGGGAAGAATGAAGAGAAGACGTTGAGAGAGTTAGGAGTCGTTGAGATGTCTTTGATACGAGTACGTTGTCTCACATCCTGTTACCTACTCCGCCGCCCACCGACCTGAACCTTTCCAAACTCCACAGGTACTGAATACCACCTCTCCCACCGGTCCCGGCGAATACTCCAACCTATCCTCCGTCTCCAAATACGAGATCCCATTCGACGAATATGAGAAACGAAGCGATACGGTATTGAGTGATTTGAAAGCTCGTGGGTTGGGTAGGTTTGCACCGGTTGTTGAGAAGGGGAAGGATGAGGGGCATAAGAGGAAGGAGGATCAGGTCGTTGGTGCGAGATGTTTGGTTTTAGCTCCATCTACATCCAATACAAATCAATCATCGACTTCTGCCAATCCATTCCCTTCAATCTTTCTACCGACACTCTCCCTTCCTCCTGCTGTCCCTTCTTCCACTTCCCCCTCAACAACACCATCATACGATCATCTCGAACGTAGAGGGACCATCAAATACGTTGGAGAGACCGGATTCGGAGAGGGGGATTGGATAGGAATCGAATTAGATGAGCCGTTAGGAAAGAACGATGGAAGGTAAGTTGGAGGTCTCCTTCCTGGACCCAGTCCGCTAACCATTCTACACCATACCAACAATAGCGTAAACGGACAGAGATATTTCACTTGTCCTGCTAACCGAGGTGTCTTCGTCAGGCCAGAACGGGTCGACGTTGGAGACTATGAAGAGGTTGATGAGTTTGGTAGTGATGAGGAGGAGGAGGAGATATGAGATTGAAGGGTGGGTGGAGGGAGGTAGATGCTTTAGATAGAGGTTCTGGGGGTTTTCCCCACCATGATGAGACAGATGACGAAAAAGACGATGGTACTGATGAAACGACACTAAGCCGGGAATCTACCTCGTTTCGATAAGGCCAAAAAAAAAAAAACCTGAGATTCGACAAGGTCGTGCTTGCGGGTTATCGACCCGCCGGTCCGCCTTGTCTCTCCTGAACATCTTTGGCAGCAACATGAATTCTGACTAGGGATCTTCCTTCGCATGCAGCAGGGCAATCTCCCCTCTCTCTTCATCGACCTCATCGTCTACCTGATATTGCATGAGGAGGAGGAGGAGCACCAGACGTTGAAGACCTGTAGAGACACAGGGATTTTTGCGAGCAGGATTTGAAAGTCCCAATTGTCCCCAAGATCAGAGGATCAGACTGGCACCCTGGCCAAACAGCAGTCTCTGTCCCAATACATGTATTTGGCACCCGGAACACACATCGAGTGTATCATGGAGGAAATCAGGTTGAATAGATAGATGCGTCACATGACCTGGTCGTGTGAGTGGCGAGGACTCAACCATGGTAAAGGCTTTAAACCATTTGAATTGAAGCAGGTTGAGAGGCGTAAGAATCAATTCCCGGATGATAATTCAATAGTTTCACCCTGACCACCATCATTCACTTCATCCGTAGTCTGCCACCTTCAATCTATTTGAGCGGGTCTGCTTTTTCTCGAGGACACCTTGCTTCTTAAAGCTGGTGCTTCGGCCAAGACCGAAGCGATTACCACAAGGGGCATTCAAGCCGGATTTCAACAGAAATTCAAAGATCGCTCCGTCGTCTTCAAAGCTTTTAGTGGTCATTCTCGGAAAGAATACCTAGCAGGATAGGATAACCACCCGTCGTCAAGTAACTGCCACACCTTCCTCCAGCTTCTAGATCGGACAGGTTTTCGCTCGAGTTTCTTCCTTGGCGCTTATCTTTCCTTATCATCATCGAGGTCCCAGATCCCAAGATCCACCTCCCATAGTCTCTTCCATCACAGCTACCCTATGCCATGTCATACACCCCAACTACATACGGCACACTCTCTCCCTCTCGTTCTGGTACTCCGACTGCCGTCAACACTCCCTCCAAGATCCCTTCCAAAGGCTCTTCACTGCTCGGCATGTCCACCGTGAAGGATGTCGGGTCTAGAAGTGATTCGATGGAGTCGTTGGTAGCAGTACGGGAGGATACGTTGGTGTTCGGGTCGGGACAGGTTGATGATGAGAGAGAAGAATGGGAAAAGAGTAAGAGACAGGGCGAGGCGACGGTTGTTAGTTCAGTTAGCAAGTGAGTGTGGGTGGGTGGGGGGGAGAGTGTCAGGTCAGGAGGGCTGGTGCTAATCGTTCGTGAAATTGACACAGCTTAGCAAACACCATCATTGGATCAGGAGCATTGGCTGTGAGTACACCTTTCCATAATCTTCTTTGTTCTGAAAGACCTCGGCTGACAACCCACTCCCGCTTTACCCCCCTTCCTAGTTCCCATCAGCTTTCGCTTCAATGGGTTTAATCCCAGGAATGATATCCTGTGCATTCTCCGGTTTGACAGCTGCATTTGGATTATACCTCCTCTCGAGATGTGCAACTCAAGTCGGTCGACCACGCCCTTCGACCTCATCGACAGAACACGCCGAGGCGCTGAAACCACGACAACAGCAAACCGAAGCTAGTTTCAACGCCGTTGCCAAGTTAACGTTTGGTCAAGGTTGGGCAACTAGATGTTTTGATGCTGCGATTGCGATCAAATGTTTTGGAGTTTCAGTTAGCTATCTCATTATCGTCAAGGTGAGGAAGTGGTCACGAAAGTTATCGCACTCAATCGCACGTTTTTCCGACATGCTAACCCGCCGGAATCCCTTTCCAGACCCTAATGCCACAAGTCATCCTCTCCCTTTCCCACAACCTCCCAATGGAGACTCTCCCTCCAACATCCATGCTCCTAGATGGCAGGCTCTGGCTTCTCCTCTCCATGATCATAATCGCACCTCTCTCTTTCCTCCGTCGTCTCGATTCTCTCCGATTCACAAGTCAAGTCGCCCTCGCCTCGGTCGTTTACCTCGTGGTCATCGTCGTCGGTTGGTGGGCTTTGAGAATTCCAACGGAGACTAAGAAGGGGAAAGTCGTTTTGGCTAGGTTTGGAACTTCAATGTTGAGTTCGTTCCCTGTTCAGGTGTTTGCTTACACGTGAGTTGCCGGGATCTCAAGTGGGGATATTGGATGAAATGATTGATTGTCTGATACTGAAATGGGTTTCGATGTCCTGAATAGTTATACGCAAAACGTGAGAGTCCTCTGTCGCATCTGCGACTCCCAACATGCCAACTGACCAAACACTCGCTTCACACCAGCTCTTCCCCGTCTACAACGAGCTCAAGAACAACACTCAACGTCGAATGAACCTCGTCATCGGTACATCTATCGGTTCGGCTGTTGGGGTATACGAGATCGTGAGTGCTCTTTCTTCTTGCGAGTGGGATGGGATGTTTGGTTGATGAGGTATGGTGTGCGTATCATAGTTGGGTATCGCTGGTTATTTGACTTTTGGATCAACGGTTGGCTCGAACGTCATTGCGATGTGAGTGAAAGAAAAAACGCGATTTTCAACTCTAAAATTTGCCTTGAGCTGACGCGGCGCCCGGTCTTCCAGGTACCCATTCACCTCCCCTGTCATTGCCGTTGGACGATTGGGCATCGTCCTGCTAGTCGCTCTGTCCTACCCGCTCCAATGCCATCCCTGCCGCACCTGCCTACACACACTCTCCACTGGATGGCGGAACTCCTCCCATCGTCCTCTGACTCAGAACGACGAATCCGAATCCGACTCAGATATCGATCCTGATTCCGACGATGACTCCGACGATGTGCAAGGAAAGGTGGCCGATGCAGATGATGCTGCTCAAGCTAGTCAACCTATGGGACAAGCAAAGTTCGTGGGGTTGACTTGTGGGATCATGGTGTCAGGACTGGCAGTGTCTTTGGTTATTGACGAGTTGGAAGTCGGTGAGCTACCCGCCCCTGTTGTGATTTGACTTGAGGTGGTTGTAACTGATATCGAATGGGATGAGATAGTTCTGGGATTCGTCGGATCTACAGGTTCTACTATCATCTCCTTTATTTTACCTGGTTCGTGACAGTAGTCTCTTGGCGCTGCGCGATATCTTTACGCTGAAGCTCCTCATCTTCTCAGGCCTCTTCTATTTCACTCTCTTCCGCTCAAAGCCCGATGATCGTACCAAGTGGTTTGCATTAGCACTAGCTATCTATGGATGTTGCGTCATGGTGTTCTGGTACGGGCCTTTCCTCTTCGTTTCCTCCCTCGACGCGTTCACTGACACTCACATCATCACAGCCTCGGTTTCAACATCTACAAACTTGCAAGTCACTCGAAAGACACAATGAGTCATATTCTCCGTTCATGGTGAATTTGCATAGGGACACTTCCGATACATCATGTCCCACTTTCTATAGAATTGTAATCAATCACAGCCCTGTGTTATCAGATAAATATCACGTGGCCTGGCTCTTGAGTGGCGTTACGGGTGAGATGCTGACAAAGCAGAAAGAGAGAGAGGAGCTGATGACTACGAAGTCCTAATGAACAGCTTTTTGTAAAACATCATCCTCATCGTATCCACAGCACTTACATGCCCTTGTCATACCCTACTCCATCTCTTTCCTTCGAAGTCATCCACGGGGAAACAGATACTTATCTTCGAATCTGATCCAAAGTCGGACGGTTCCAGTCTCCCTCGGCGATATTTCAGGTAAAACACACGGCAGGTCCGCATTTTCGATTTAATCAACCCTACGACGCACTTTTCGACCTACCATCTTCAGGCGGACTCTCGTGGAATCTGGGCACCTACCATCAGCTCACTACGTATTTGAGACGGTGTAGTCAATCGCGCAGAGAGAAAGCCGTAGGAGTACGCCGTGCCGCAATCATCGAGCAGAATCACCGACGATAAACCTCTCTCGATTTCAGCTAACAACGATATTGTTATCAGACATCGGGTTTGTCGTGGACTAGCAATAAATAGAGAGGCATAGATACGTATCAACTAGGACGAACGAAGCGGATACAGTCCTTTGAATACGCGCAGATCCAACATCAAACCTCCTGTCATACCTCCGTCGATTTCACCTCGATACTTTTCGACTATGTCTGCGAAACGCTCCTCTCCGCTTTTCCCGCCTCTATCCAACTTCTTCCCTGCACTCAAACCCCGTCTGCTTCATCTAACCAGCGGTAACTACAACAATGGATCGCCACGGTTAGAAGGAGAAGAGACACTCATATCTGAGGAAACCAAGGAAGAGGAGGATGTCGTCAAAGTCGAGCTCAGGATCGGTGGCATGACCGTGAGTTTGCACTAAAGAATGCTATTCACCATGCAAGATGATTGGCTGACGCGACCATCCACTCGATGGCCTAAAGTGCGGCGCATGCGTTGCGTCAATAGAAGGCCAACTGTCAACTCAACCTGGTATCTCTTCAGTCCAAGTCTCTCTCCTCGCTGAGCGAGCCGTAGTCACCTACCTCGCATCATCACGTTGGACACCAGTCTCGATAGCGGAAGAGATCGATGATATAGGATTCGAAGCTGAGGTGGTACAACGTGGTGGTGATGACGAGGTCGTATTGCGCGTTTATGGGTTTGCAGATGAGGTTGATCAGAACGTTAGCAGAAGAGGAAGTATGTGGAGTGTATTGTCGAAGGGGAAGACAGTTGATGATGGCAGGAGAGGAAGTGGTGCTCGACGTTGGTCGGGGATAGAGAGTCTTCTAGGCCCTAGAACACCATCACGGACGACTCCAGTTCCTTCCTCGGGAACCTCTTTATCGATCAACGAACGCGTACCGCAGGATCTTATCGACGCACTCGCCGCTATCCTCGGAGTAAAAGGCGTGGCTTTCCCACCACCATACGCCGAAATTTCCTTCACCCACTCCCCTACACTAATGACCCTCCGAATGATACTCGATTCCCTCGCTCTCTCTTTCCCGCACCTGACCTTCCTCCCCACCTCATCCATCTCACAAGCAAATTCCCAACTCGCCTCGCTGCAGAAACTGCATGAAACAGCGAAATGGCGGGGGACCTTCTGGAAAGCGTTTTATTTCGCGGTCCCAGTGTTCTTGGTGTCCATGGGTCCTATGTGGTTGCCGAATGGCTTAATGGGATGGACTGGACATCATTTCTTGGGGATAAATGGGCTGTTCTGGGGGGACATGGTGGCGCTCGCATTGACGATCCCGGTTCAAACTTGGTTAGCAAGAGGGTTCTATATTAATGCGTTCAAGAGTTTAAAGCATGGGAGTGCCACGATGTGAGTGTCATTCAGGGCATCGTTTGAGGCCAACTTTGCTGATCTCATTCATCGATCACAGGGATGTCCTCGTCGTGCTGGGCACAACCGCAGCATTCACCTACTCCGTCCTGTCGATGTTCTTTGCAGTCATCTCCGGTGACCCGGATTTTCGCCCACAAACGTTTTTCGACACTTGCACGATGCTGGTGACCTTTGTTTCATTAGGGAGATACGTCGAGAACATGGCCAAAGGCAAAACCTCGGCTGCTTTGACGGATTTGATGGCCCTCGCCCCGAGTAGTGCTACGATTTACCTCGACCCTCAAGATATGATGGATGGAGAGGCGCCGCAGATGGAGAAGACGAGAAAAATTCCTACCGAGTTGGTACAAGTTGGTGATCTCGTATTGCTGGTTCCTGGAGAGAAGATCCCAGCAGACGGAGAAGTCACATCCGGCAGCTCTTCTGTGGACGAGTCTATGATCACAGGTGAAGCACTCCCAGTCCTGAAGTCCCAAGGTGACAGCGTCATCGGCGGTACGGTCAATGGCTTGGGAACGATCAATGTGCGAGTCACTCGTGCAGGAAAGGACACAGCCCTGGCTCAGATCGTCAAGCTCGTCGACGAAGCTCAGACCTCCAAGGCCCCGATTCAAGCGTTCGCCGATCGGGTGGCGGGCATCTTCGTTCCCGTGGTCATCGCTCTTTCGGTCATGACCTTCCTCGTATGGATGACATTGTCGCATGTCCTCTCGACGTCTTCTCTTCCGGACGTCTTCAAGGCTCCCGGCGCTAGTAAGCTTAGCGTCTGCCTCAAGCTCTGTATCTCGGTGGTCGTTGTCGCGTGTCCGTGTGCTCTCGGTCTCTCCACACCGACTGGCGTTATGGTCGGTACTGGTGTCGGCGCGAAGAACGGTATCCTTATCAAGGGTGGTAAAGCGCTTGAGGCGTCAAAGGATGTGCGAAGGGTCATTCTAGACAAGACTGGTACCGTGACGCAGGGAAAGATGAAGGTGGCAAGCGTCGCGTGGGTTCCCACGACTAGTAACTCGTCAAACGACTCGTCAACAGAAGACCAGCTTGACACCGCCGCTACTCTCAGTCATACTACGGCGGATGGGCATACTCAGCACTACACGGTGCTGAGCATGATCGCTCTTGCTGAAGCACGATCGGAGCATCCTCTTGCGTTAGCGGTGGCAGCGTACGGCCACGAGGCCGTCGTCAGCGCCGGTCTACCGCGACCCAGAGGGGAGCTGGTCGAATTCGCAAGTGTGACTGGACAAGGTATTGAGGCGCTGATCCGCTTGGCCAACGGTCTTGGGGAGACACGAATACGGATAGGCAAGCGAGAGTACGCTATTGGCGAGAAGGAATCCCTGACGGACCACCTGGCTACCTTTTCCTCGCATCAACAAGCCCGGACTCGTACTGTTGTCTTCGTGTCGCTTATCACCAATGGCATCGCAGTACCTGTGTTGGCTCTTGCGTTATCGGACTCTCCCAAGCCGACCTCGATGCGCGCAATCCACTCGCTCAAGCAAATGGGTATCAAAGTTACGATGTTGACCGGCGATGCGAGGGAGACCGCTCTGGCAACGGCTCGTGAAGTCGGCATTGACGAAGAAGATGTCTTCGCTGGTGTCAGTCCCAAGGGAAAGGCGAAGGTGGTCACGGATCTAATGCTAGCTGAGAATGGTGGTGTGGCAATGGTGAGTCTGGACGATTAGAAAGCCTTTCGAGCTGAAACCGACCGGTGTGATTAATCCTCCTTCTGTACTGCCAGGTTGGTGACGGGATCAACGATTCCCCAGCCCTCGTCGCAGCATCTCTCGGAATCGCTCTCTCTTCCGGTACCTCCGTTGCCATCGAAGCAGCCGACATTGTCCTCATGCGGTCCGACCTCCTTGATGTCGTTGCTGCGCTGGATCTCGGTCGCACTATCTTTGCCAAGATTCGGGCCAACTTGGTATGGGCGTGCTTCTACAACGTGCTCATGATCCCTCTCGCGATGGGTTTCTTCTTGCCCTGGGGTTTGCACCTTCATCCTATGATGGCAGCCGCGGCAATGGCGTTCTCAAGCGTATCGGTCGTCGTCAATTCGCTGACGCTGAGGGTGAGTCTTCCTCCTTCGTTCTTATGTGCTTGGGGTCGCACTGATGAAACTCCCCGCTTTGAAGTGGTGGCGACGGCCTGCTGGTGCCGTCATGCCCGGTCAAACCGTAGAACAAGGAGGGCTCAAGCTCGGACTCGTGGAGCTGTATGAGGATGTCAAGGATATGCTCACAGACTGGATGTCGCGCACCATCGGGAGCAGGAGGGGAAGTAAGATGTCCTCACGCAGACCTAGTGCGACGCGCGGGTACGAGGAGATACCTATGGATCCTCAAGGCAGCGTGTACGTATAAAATTTGTTGTAAAACCTAGGTCAGCCTGCATGCCTGCACAGCTGTTGCTTCGCTAAGTTTTCGCGGATCCCGTGATAAGTCCCCCCTTGTCAGACTTCGTATTGTACATAGAGACCATCTGAGCGCATGTTTAAGGTCAGCATTGGGCAAAAGCTGATTCCAACGCGTTCTTCTGAACATCAATTTTCCAAGGCGTCTGTCATATCTGACCTCCAAGACACCATTGCCTATATAGTCATACCTTTCGGAGGTGTAATGTTTCTCGTCCATGCATTCTGTCTGAAAGCCAACAGGTGAACGCTCAAAGAAGGTCGTCTTCCGGTGTCCTCATGACTGATCCTGTTTCTCAGTTGTGTTTTCTCAGGACATGCTCGGAATGACACAGCCCAGAAGTGAGAAGGAAAAAACATAGACGAACAGCAGGGTGCACAGATGGACAAATGGACAGCAGAGAACCGCAGGAAAGGCATTTCAGAAAGCAGCCACCAATGCCAGTCCATCGTCCTACAACCAGAGACGTGCCGTGACCCCGTCGAAAATATCGGCTTTGCCCTGTAAACATTTGTACTGTCGCCAAGCATACAGGAGCAGCATGTCGTATGAAACAGCGATCAGGACATTGTTCTGTGGATTGACTTTGGTGGAACTGGACATCAGAGTCACCTTGGATGACATCTTGTCTAAATTCATCAGTTCGTCCTTCATCTCGTTGACAATGGTATTCAATTTTTTCCTCGGAGAGATATTTCACCCCATGGTGTAACCGAAATTCACAGACTAAGGCGTTTCTATGTTCCAGGGTGCTCCGAAAATTTTCTCTTGTATACAAACCAGAGGCTTCAGGTTTCCAAGGAGAGCGCTCCAGCCAATTTCACCATCTTCGAGGAATAAGGGATTGTATACTTGCTCGAGAGTCTTGGAGATACGGTCTGCATGACTAGCCAAGAGTCCGGTCCGGGCATGGATAGATGCCGTGCCAGAGCTAACTTTGTGGATTTCGGCCAAGGTTGGACCAGATCTCAAGGAAGGACCCCTCGTTCCCGTTGGGGAAGAATGATCTGGATCGTTGCTTGAGGAGACTTTGGCGAACGTCTGCCTTAGCAGATAATATCGAGATTCCTTGTCCAATTCGATCATAAGGCTCTCGCCTAATATTCGGTCGACTCCTGAACCGCAGCCTGGCTTCTCATGGCCCGATGGTGCAGTAAAACTCCACTCCAAGTGAACGAGAAAGTTCCTCGCCCAACAGAAGGCGCACTATTTTGTCATCTGTATCCGATTCGACTGATTCAGGCGCTGCATCCGTGATCATACCTGACTTTTTTGATGCCCCAGATACTCTCGTCGTAGCTGACGAACCCAAACGGCTCCTAGCTCTCCCATAACTCTGGGTAGACGAGGGGACAAAAAACGTGGCCTTTGGTCTCAGTTGGGAAACGATTGACGACATGGTATTGAATGATTTGCGCAGTGTAAGAATGGTTGTATGTGGTACGTATTTTGTCAGGGGTGACTCCGTCCATCTGGTCCTAGCTTGTCACTGAAGGACTCGAGCGGGCTTGACCTGCACTCTCCTTTGTTATCTTGCTAAACTTCTCTCTCTCCGACATTGTTTGACCTTTGAAGGGAGGCTGCGAGAGTATCAGCTGCAACCTTACAAGTCAGGAAATATCACCTTGCCATGTCCTCTCGGAATCGTCATTGTAGTTGGTATGACTTGTGGAGACTGGAAAGATACTCCGCATATTCGCGGCCTGTGTTGTGTAGTATCTCGTTCTAGTGGCGACCCACGAACGGGAAAGGGAAGGAATGATACTCCGCCGCCACAATTTTTGGCAGATCTAGGAACCAAGTGGCAAAAAAACGCGTGTGCTTCAGTTTGGCCCTTGACATCCTCTCGTCTTTCCGTATTCGTTAGGACATCGTAACTATTTTTCAAAATAACGTCAGCTCCTGTCATAATTAGGAGTAAGTCCTCTCAATCAGAATAGCCAATAATCCCACGCTCCACGCCCAAATAGTCACGTTCGATCTATCACGATGAGATGTCATTACTGTGATTCCAAGTTGACGTTCAGAAGCGATCATCGTGGTATGGAAGACTTAGATGCTCTGATGACGCAATGTGGTAAGTCCGGTGGCCCATTGCTCGTAAACCGTAGAGCTCTCCACTCTGATTGAGAGATACTGTTTTAAAAAGGTCATATCTTCCATGAATTTTGTTTCACAAATCAACAAGGGAAGGCCAGAGACCATCATTGTCCCGTCTGCTCCAACAAACTCGCTTATACACCATACCCTCTGAACCCTTCTCAAACACTCGTCGATGGAAGACCCAAGACTCAACTCGAACGTCTTGAATATCTCGTTGGATTCCTCACGAAAGCTGGGATACGTGTCAAAGTCAAGACGATGTTGGATGGAGGTGAAAGCATTGCCATGGGTCACGAGGTTCGATTCGAGCACGATGTGGACTGTGTATATGCTACGGGGATGGCTGAGGATGTGATTCGAATGTTGAGAGGACAGGTTATGCTGGTTGTTGGAATGAAGAAATGGGAGGTAAGGTCGATATTAATGGGTTGTTTGGACTCGGCAAACATTGATGAAGGGAGTCCACAGCGTTATGAGAAGAAAGAAGAACTGAGCGTTGAACAGCGGGCCACAAAAAAAGTCGAAGAACAGGATGCGATCATCTGGTGCGCGATCGTGGAAAACCATTCTCATCTCGGCAGCAAATCGCTGACATTTTGATATCCCGTAGGGAGCTTAAAGAACAAGTGGGTACGAAGCTTAGGTGTTCCATAGACGTGGATATCAAACATTGCCCACAGATCATCCTCCTCCTACATCACGACAAAACAACTCCCGCATTCACGTTCCAACTCACTTTCTCGCTCTATTCCTTATTGATGATCATCGTGTACTTGGTTCTAGGCGGCAAAGGGTGTTTGACGTTGGGCTTAACTTGGATGATGGCTGGATGATAATTGATGTCTGTGACGATGAGGTTTCAAGTCATGTTGGAGTTGAGAGATGTATCTGGTCTGTATTCTCTCGATTGAGATGTCTGAAATGTGTCTCCGTGCTCTTCTCCTGGCCAGAGCAGCAGGAGAAGATAGATTAGTGATGGAGTTGGGTCGGTAGGTCATAAACCATTGCAGAAATGCCACACAGGAGATCAGATGGGACGTGCAACTTTCGACTCGTCATGGTAAGTCCCAAGTTACACCTACCAACATTTATCCAACTAGGTCAATGGGGACAAGGTTTCAAGGCCTGACATTAGAGGGAATCGTCGTATATATGGTATTGAATCGACTCTTTGGCCGAGGATAGGAAGGCGACTCACCAATCTCCTCCTTCTCACGATGGGTTCTATTTCCCTGATCTGAGGACATTCTTCACATGTCCGTGGCGACACAAATCACCTCCGTCCCTTCGTGAGAATAACCTTATCATCCCCCTGTTTGTTTACCTGTCAGCGCCCGGCTCGTCACCCGATCCGAATATATAACCACGACTGGATCGTTCAATTTCATCTCGTCCCTTCCTTCTCTACATCATCAACGCTTAATCGCACCCCTCTCACACACTCAACTCATCCCAACCCCAACTCGTTTTACTCAATATGTCCGGTCGTGGAAAAGGTGGCAAGGGTTTGGGTAAGGGTGGTGCGAAGAGGTGAGTCGGGTTGCAATCAGGACTTTTGTGTGTTCGTCGTTGCCACTCGGTTCTGATCATCCTTACCCCTCATCCCTTCAATTCCCTCATTAGGCACCGTAAAGTCCTTCGTGACAACATCCAGGGTATTACCAAGCCCGCTATTCGTCGTCTCGCACGTCGTGGTGGTGTCAAGCGTATCTCGGGCTTGATCTACGAGGAGACTCGTGGTGTGCTCAAGGTGAGCTCTTCGCCTAGGCTCTTTTCGTATCAAGAAACCACTTTTGGCTGATCCTTTCATCTCACTTCGTCGCTACCAGATCTTCCTTGAGAACACTGTCCGTGATGCCGTCACTTACACCGAGCACGCCAAGAGAAAGACCGTCACTTCCCTTGATGTTGTTTACGCTCTCAAGAGGCAAGGTCGTGTTCTTTACGGTTTCGGTAACTAAGCGTTGGAATTCACATTTCCGCTGGTCCCGCTTCTGAACATCGACGATGGAGATGGAGATTGGATGGGTGGCGCTAGTTTTGAGCAGGAAGAGAGATGGAATTTTGGTTTGTTCCTAGGTCATACCTACACTTCGTTTTCGCTTCTTTTTGTAAAGGACCGTTACTTCCTGATCAGTTGCATCGGTATCCTTTTTAATTATTTCATGACGTTTTTGAGCCGGTTGTTGGACGGTGCAGATGCCGTGTCCATCTTCCCTGCTATTATTTATCTATCTATCTAAGTATATGCTCTAGTTACACAAGTGATGAAGGCCACAAGTGGACAGATCTTCAATGATATAGCATTGTTTGGCTGTTATTGTTAACGCGAACGATCGCGAGTGGAAAGACATACCTACCATCTATCCATCGCCACTGCGGCACTAACAGAAACCCGTTGATCTCGATTCTGCCGCGTCAGAGATCGTTGCCAACTGCACAGACCATTGCGCTCAACCACCTCCGCTTCCGAACGAAAGCAGTTGTACATCCACTAGAGCCGTCAAGGTAGATGGCAAATCGTTGACACAGCACCGGACATACATGACCTCGATGTCCGTCGGCGCCTCTTCCTAAACCAGAGGCGATGACGATTTGCACGACGAGCGGATCAACCCAGACAGCTAGTCCTCGAAACAACCTCGCACGCTCCGACATCCCTCGTACCGTATCACCTCTTCACCTCGTCAGTACCACCTCCATCCCTCCTCCGCCATCCTCCGTCGACGTCGACCTCCCGAATCCAAGGCAATTCCCCTTTTCCTCTTCTCACGCCGGCTTACTTATTGCTTCTTGTCCCGGCGCGCGGACGACCCAATCGACTCGCTTGACCCATACGTAGTTTGTTTGATTGACGTCGTCGCTGGTCAAACCCTTTGGACAGTTGTCAAAGAAGACATTTAGAATTGCGATAGTGAGAGCTACATCGAGCTGGAAACTTCAGTCTCCTAAAGATCCAAGACTCTCAAGAGAAATAAATCGCGTGCCGGTAGAAGAGCTGTGCCCTCCGATCGGAACAAGGCGTGACATAGTGTGGAGAGTCATCGTGTGGTTTGTTTTGGAAGGAGAGGTTGAGAAGAGCACGGGTCATAAATTTGAACGTTGTCGTCGCGGACAAGACGTAGTGGTGAGATTGGTGGTCAATAAAGAAGAAGCATTAGACATTAGATTGCCGCTGGAGATTGTCATCAAGCGGCTGGTGTTATTTGGACGATTAGTTGCGGAAAGCCGTTCAAGTGAGTTTGCAAAGCCTACACAGGTGAAAATGAAGGAGCTGACTCTATGGCTCGCCTGCACCTGACTCTCTGGTCTCTTCCCATAATCAGCGCACATCCAACATCTTCTTTGACAGCCTTTCTCATCTATCTCGATTCCCCTCCACATCAGCTCTTTTTTAACTTTTCGTGATCAGTATCGTCTCAGACTACACACCACAAGGAGGGCAATCGGACTTACACAACACCGCTCACAAAACACATCCGAAACGGCCAAGGATGCCGTCAGTTGTGACTGATCAGGAAATTCAACGTGAGATCGATACGCTGAGGTGAGCAAGTGCATTGAAAGTTACGCAACACGATTTGACTAACGGGAAGCTTTCTTACCTTCAGATCACTTCGTCGTCGTTCTGAAAGCGCAGGTGGACCAGGTGAACTAGTCATTGATCCGGATCTACCACCACCATCATCCTCTACATCTGGTCAAAATATCCGATCACCCACCTCACCATCTGCACAGCGTCGAGCAGGGAGTAACGCGAGTGATGGAGGATTGAGATCGCCAACCTCTCCAACGAGAGCATTGGGTGCACCTTTGCCGCGAGTTGGACGTTCAGAACTAAACGGCAGTGTTGGCGCCAATGTGGCTACCGTCGATACGTATTCTCATGCAGGTCTACACCAGGATGGCGAGGAAGGTAGTGCACCACTTCTTCACGTCACGGGTGGGGCTATGGCTCCTTCTCCGTTGGATGATCCAACCCACCTCTTTTGGGTACCGGCTCATCTCCATCCGGAGCTCGCACCAGGAGAATTCCGAGCGTTCCTAAAATCGCATACTCAGCCTGACGGAAAGGCTGAGGATTTTCCAGCATCGGAAGGGACGAGTGAAGCTGGTTTGGCTTTTGGTGGTGGTAGTGGTCTTGAGCGTCGGTTGAGCGCCATGAATCGTCGGAGCTCTCTGAGTCGCGACGCCAGCGCCAATGGGAATGCCGACGGTGGTGGTCTCGGACGGAAACGGTCCATGCTCTCACGACAATATCATCCACGAGTGAACGATAACGTCGAAGAGGAAATTCCTCCACTGCCCACTGCTGGCCCTCTCGGACGATCAGGATCGAATCGATCTTCAATTTATGGAGGGAGGACGGGAGAGCAGAATCTTACGCTTGAGGACTTGCAACGGTTGGAGGAGTTGGCAGATCAGGCTGCAGAAGGGGGAGATGGGGATCTAGGGAGGATGAGAAATTTGTTAAGGAGAAGCTTGAGCATCAGTACGACTGCGTCTTACTCTGATGGTAAGTGCGAGTCGCGGCTTCTGTAAATTTACCTCATCGCTGACATTTGCCACACATCAGACGAAGGTTACGCTGGCTTAGATGAGAATGACGAACCCATCATCATCCCACCTCGAGGACAGATCCTGCGGAGAACGGCTCGCACGAAAATTCGTAAATCCAACCTTCCTGGTGACGGTGGCGGACATCGTTTCGGTCCTTCTCGGAAAGGTCGCACCGGACTGCAAAATGCCGGCGAGGACGATGAGCATATTGATGATGGGCGGTTGTCGCCTCACGAAGGTGGACATGAATTTCATGGCCGCCGGCGAACCAGTGATCGTTCGGACGAAAGTGCGGAGATGCACTCCGCAGAGAGTGGATACACTCCAGGTGAACGTGTTGGATTGAGAGATGAGCAAGCGCCCGAACCTGAGGGTCGCAAGGTGTCAACCGAATCTACCGACGAATCTGCCATTTACGACTCTTACAGCCGGGAAGGAGATACATCGGTCGAATCATCGCACTCCTCGTCCTCTATTCCAGCAGACGACGACAGATCACCACCAAAGTCCAGCGACAGCCATGAGCAGGAGTGGTTCGAGCGTCAGCAGCAACAGAGGACGCCGACGGGGAGTCAGTATGAAGACGACAGCCGTCGTCGAATTGTGGGTGAAAGGGCGAAGTCACCGGATACTGTGTACGTCACTCCGCCGTCATCTCCGGAAACTCTCAAGCGCCAGGAGATCGAGCACCAAATCACCCCGCACGAACAGGTTCAATACCAGCCAGCTCCATTTCCTTCGATACCGGCAGCGATGAGTCCCCCACCTACCTCTGGACCGTACGCCGTGGAGCGTGCCAGAGAAAGTCGCGAAGCTATTAAAGCCGAGGTCGCCGCTCCCACAACCCGCACCCCGTCTGCTCACGTTCAGAGTCTTCCAGAGAAGCGGGAAAAGGAGAAGAAAGGGGGGTTTTTCTCCAAGAAGGACAAGGATAACAAGGGAAAGAAGGACAAAGAAAAGGACAAGAAAGAGAAGGACGGGTTCTTGGGATCACTCTTCGGGAGCAAGAAAAAGCAAGACGAACAGGCGCCCCTCAAGTTCTCCTCGGCCGGACCTGCAGCCGCAGCCGCGCTGCTTGGAACGTCCAAATCCGCGAAAAGCATCGGTCTCGCACCACTGGGCCAATCCCCCACCTCACCGGGCTTCAACAACTACGCTCGATATCCCATACACGTTGAGCGTGCCGTGTATCGTCTTTCTCACATCAAGCTGGCGAATCCCCGGCGGCCGCTTTACGAGCAAGTCCTAATCTCGAATCTTATGTTCTGGTATCTAAGTATCATCAACCGGAATCACAACCAGCCGACAACCCCGTCAGCGGCTTCCCCGACGAACGCCGACGAGAAGCCAAATACTGCAGCGGTGTCAGATGAGAAAGGCTCAGCTCCTGGACAACCGATTCCAGAGAAGGAAGCGCCAAAGTCCCTGCGGTCTGTGTCAGGGCACACCCCTAACAAAGGTCCTTCGCCGGTCGCCCCCAACGGTTCTCATCAGTCTGTTGCGGAGCCACAGCTGCCATCCAAACGAATGGGTCTTAGTAAACCAGCCGGTCCGAGTCGCGCGCGTCAGGCAGAGATGCCAATACGGCAGCCCCAATATGGCATGCAACTGCAGATGGAAAAGGAGTATCAGCGACCTGGTCCTTCCCCATCTCCACAGCAGCAGCAGCAGCAGCAGCAGCAGCAGGTTCCACAGCAACAGCAGGTCCCTCGATCGAACAAATCTCCACCACCTCGGGCAGGTCCTCCTCAGCAGCCGTCGCAACCGCTGCAGACGTATAATCCTCGACAACCCCCAATGTCCAACAGCTCCCGAGACGTGCCACCGCCTCTTATCATTCCGGCTCAGCAGCCATTATCCGATCGACGACTGAAGTCACCACTGGATGCGTATGCTGGGCCTCAGAACGGCGATGTGGTGCGGCGGTCGACAAGCGAGCGGACAAATTTGTCGCTGCCTCTGCACGAGAAATCGTATCCTGGCGGTCCCCGGATGAGTCCATCACCACCACCTCCCGAGCGACGAGGACCATCGTCGCCTGGACCTGCATCTCCGTCATCACGAGGTGGCTATCCCTCTCACTCTGGACCTCAACCGGGGCAGGTCTTCCAGTATCCCTCTGGCATGGTCAACGTACAGCCTGGCCAAGTCTTTCCACCTCAGGTTGGTCAAGTCTTCCATCACCCGCAGTATAAGCCGGCGCCACAGGGATATCCCCTCGCTCCACCAGTACATGCGAATGGTCCACCAACACCAGGTCACCCATACCCAGGAGGTTCGGTGCAAGGTTCGCCTCGTCATCTCCCTTGGTCCGACGGCTCCGGCTCTCCTCAGCTCCCTCCTGGAGCGATGCCACCGCGCCAAGTCGGGGGTCAAGACCAACAGTGGATGCGCGGGCCAGGAGGCTCACCACGACAGGCTCCCGCTCAGCTATACGAAGAACGACGGGGCGATCAATACTTGGAGCACCAACGCGCACCCGGTGGTCCTCGTCAAGCGCCACCTCCCATGCATCGCGGAGAACCACCACGAGGTCCACCTCAACCTCAACCTCAGGGACCACCACGTCATTCCGCCTCACCTCATCATTATCCGCAACAACCATACAATTCATACTCACGACCTGAGCCTGGACAACGACAACCTCAGCCACAACAGGTCGTTCCGCCGACTATGATGTTCGATGGGAGACGTTGAGGCTCTTCAAGGACAAGCCGGTTCGATCATACTTCTTGATCTCACAAAAGGACTTTTCACGGATGTTTCACTCCACACCCTCATATCCATCTGCCTACCACTCACCTTCGTATCATGCAATTGCATATGTCTTGCCATTCAAATAAACAAGTTTATCCACGATCTAACGTCCTCATGCCACATATCTGACACTGACCAAATTGTTGCCGTTGGCGGCAAACATGGACATTGGACCCAAAATGTATTAGAATCGTTATGATATGCTATCTATCAATCATGCTAAGGATCCTCATTACAACACCACCCCGCATCTTCACAGTTCTCTCGCTGAATCTAGCACCACCACCGTTGCTACGACATCAACTCTCCTAAAGCCTGCTTCAACAAATCCAACTCGTCCTCCGATTCGAATCTTTCGAAGCTGGTTTTATAAAATAAAAACAACAACACAATCATTGTTTGATTCAGCTCTCCTTCCTAGCCCTCATCAGAGAGAAGTTCCGGCACTCACCTGATGATCAGACTCTTCGCCTCGTCGGTCGTAGCAGGTTTCAAATTTAGCAATTGAACACATTCAAAGTTTGTAAGATTGAGAGCTGAAAATTCAGTTTGCCATGTCCTGAATTCCGGGGAAGCAAAGTTACGAGTTGAACTAATGGACAGATAGTCTGAATGAGAGAAAGATGAACACCACATACGAGATCTTCTCCCCATCCCATTCGGGTCCTCGTGAATCAGTGACGAACTCGGCAAGATACTGAACTGCTTTGGCGATGACGCTAATTGCCACCCAGGCAATCAGCACCAAACGCCTTGTCAGCTTTCTCTTGTCCCGTCAACATAAGAACAGTGTGGAAGAAAAGAACCCACTCTTTCTGCATGTTCAGATCCAGAGGAGCGATTCCACCGGCATTGTTTCTCCGTGCTGTGAGAATGAAGTTGGAGGAATTGGACCCTAGGGGACGATTCTCAGGGTTGTCGAAATCTTTGTGAGAGATTCAAACACTTGGACATTAGTCTCCAGGGTATGGCAGGAGAGACATTAAAGATGGTAAGCACCTTCAGGGAGACGACCTTGTTTGATATCAAAATCCTCCTGCAGACCCGGTTAGTTGAAGGGTCAGTGCGAGGATGTAAAGTGAGAAGGGATGTAGCGGCAGACCTACCTCCCTCTTCTTGGAGTCTCTGAACTTGCGGACTGACATGATGGTGCAGGTTGTTTGTTGAATCACCTTGCTTGACTTTCAGGGCGACTTGGGCTTGGACTAGGGAGTATCACGTGGCAATTGCGGACATGTACCACTAATTGTCTCCGCGCTCGATAATACCCGACCCTTAAAATCGTGACTAGTCATCTTCTGGGCAGCCTTCCTACCATGTTCAATGCCATTGCCAGCTAGGTAATGGTAGTTGCTGTTGGTCTAGAATGGGCTACGCTTTCCCTACTGTCTGTTAGTACATACCCAGGTCTGCTTGGAGTTATCAGATATTCCACTTCATAACTAATCGCGACCGATTCCTACTTTCTTTCTCCTTTCCAATGCTGGTCCAGTAGTACCACCTCAAAGATGATTGATCGAGAGAGAGAGAGACAAGGCCAAATGTATAGATATGGCTACAACATATTAAGAACCAACAAGGCAGTCACCAATATCCCGACCTTGGACCTGTAGCAGTATCAAGTCAATCTCAGCTTTCAGGCAAGAGAGCCATTTGACAACGACCAGCTCACCCGTTTCTCGTAGTCGACGCTGCGGAAGTCGTCGCCTTGACGATGGTGTAGTTGGAGGATAAGGTGAATGCGTTCTGCATCGAAGAGGTAAGCTCAATGGCTGCCAAGGTTCTGTTTGTGGAAAACAGGTCAGTGAGAGATAGCGTCTGGAACAAGTAACACTCACACGGCATCCCCTGGTAACTGAATGGTCTGAATGTATTCCTCAGTTCCGTTTGACGAGCCAGAGTACCAAGGGTATGGATCAAATGTGAAGACATACGTGTTGGAACTGTAATTGTTGGCCACCAAATCGCACTGTTTACCGATGGGATAAGCGAGGCATGCGCGACAATATCACCACGACATACAAAGGTTGAAGTAGCTGAGTCGGTACCGTTGATCCTGCTCAATACAAAGCGACTAATATTGTATGGCGGCGTACCAGTGAATGTGATATTCACGGTATGACCAGTCACGACATCCACCTGTGGAAGCAGGGTATGCAGTGTGTAATGTAGCTTTTAAATGGCTCTGGCTGTCTTCTCACCTGCTTTGAAGACCCAGTGGCTCCACATGGGATGAAGCCGGCAGGGACGCTGAGCGAGGAGGTTGGCATGGTTATATGGGATGTGATGGAGATGGAGATGAAAAATGAGATATGAAGGGAATGTGCCGATTAGGGAATAAACAAGATACATAAGTGCCTCCGCCACCCTGCCAAGGGGCTCAAGGCACGGTGTTCCACCTTGTGGCCTGTGGCTTGCAAACACTACGCGTGAATCGGCTGGCCTCCTCTCCGCCCTATTCTCACGAATATTAATCTCTTTCTTCGTGACAGCTTTCATGGTTTTGCATACCATGCGGTTCGCTCGTAAACAAATCGCTGAATGTCTAAGGAATCGCAGCGATGAACTCCAGCTGACGACGCCCGCATTACTACTGCAGGTGCGTGTTGGAATTCCCTAGCGAAATGAGCCAACACATTCCGGAGCCGGCCCCTGCAGAATGAAATACCCGCGGTGTCACAATTAATCGACGACGCGTCTGACCCGCACCGTGGTCTGGTAATTGCTTTCAACCCAGTATCTTGATAACCGGTGGGGAAATCAACTTCATCACCATGGACCGCCGACCTACCACTCCTCCTCTGTTCTCACCAACCCATCGGCCTATGCTAGCTACCTCTGCATCTTTCCGCAGAGACTCCTCCCATCAATCTCGCGGACCTTCATCAGCTTTACCCGACACCGACGATCCATGGCGTGGAATCGATTCTCCAAAGCAGGTTACGAGGAGCGTTTCAGAGGGAACACCGACGAGTACACCGTGGTCCAAGGGCTCGGAGATCTTGAGTTCCAGGAAAGGGTTTTCCGGATCAATCACGTCGGTTAAAGAGGACGTGTTTACCGTTAGTGATCACCGTGCCGCGATGGACGTCACAAATCCGCTTGGAGATCCTACCGTCGTCATCCACATACCACCCGTCCTCATTCCGTCAACGCCCAACTCGAAAGGGAAAGGCAAAGCAAAGGATGTGGATCGGCCGAATTTGTTCAGGAGCGTGTCGGTCTTGGCGTCCATGGTTGAAACTAGTAACGGGAGGGACAAGGTGTTGGTGGGTGCTTTAGGAATTCTGACCGGTCCATATCCCACTCGATCGTTGATGTTTTTTATCCTATCTCCGCCGCTAGAAATGCATTCAATACTCAGCGAGGACTTATCTCTACATTCATGTGTTAATAGGGATTTTTCGTAAAGCACCACCAGCTCAACGGCGGCACATCGATCGTCTTCGAACCATGATTTCGGGATTATCTTTGACCCGGTGAGCACATGTATTCCGCCGTTCACCCCGATCTCAGCTAAAGCAAAAAAAAAACATCTTTCTGTCATCACTAGTAAATGCCTACTCCTTTTCAACTTTCTCGCACCTCTTTCCCATCTCCTGTCAGATGACCCTATACCCGGTCCTACATTCATGACACACATCATCTCCCTCTTCAGCGGCCTCGCAGATGATACCTTCTGCTTGAGCAGACTTGGAGTGGTTAGCAAACGAAGAGGTCAATGGGCTGATAAGTGGTCAAAGTGAGTGAATGAATATTTCAAGGATAAATGGTATTGCCAATCTGAGTATATCGTTCTCTCTCCGTTTAGTCGACTCTGGCTTCTCACCTCCGTCATCGGCCTTACCAAGTTGTATACTACCCAGCTACCAATCCTCACTTCTCTGGTCCAAATAGGACGACATGAGACGGATATCAATGACGAGAAGACATCTACGTCGAGGAAAGCTCTCCAGGATGCTGTATGGACAGCTCGAAAGCTATGGTGTGACGTAGTGTTCGCTTGTACGTTATTCACCTGGTCTGGCTACTCGAGACACCCTTTTTACTGACAAGCGCCTCTCTTACCTTCCTTCTTTTAGCATACGATGTCTTCAGTCTGCAATTACTCAAGGAGCCAGTGTTGTGCGCCACAGGTCTGACCGCTGGTCTGATAAGGTGAGCTTTGTCAGAACTACGTTCGATAGCTATTCTGAGCTAACCCTACTCGAAACAGCACCTCGAAGCTCTACGAGAAACACGCGCTCAAAGTGCAGAAGGAGCAATCATGACGAACCTGTGTATATAATCTTGGAAACGCTACGAGCTTTACTATTACGCATTAATGATCATGACTATTCTTCAAGCGCATATCTACAATGAAAAGAGATGACAGGAAGAACGAAGGCATGAAATAGAAGAAAGGAAATGAAATGAGAAGAATCGTGAAAAGTAGCAAAAGGAGAAAAAGGAGAAAAAAAAACGACCCGCTCCCAACATCCTCGTGTGATATATATCATGCTTCCCGTCCAAAAAAAACCCCATCCGTCATCGCAATCGTTGACCTTTTTGAATATCAATATATTTCTCTCATTTCGACCTTAATCCCCACCAAGTCGATTTCTTTTTCTCTCCATTTGCCTGAGCTGGATCTCCCTCAACGCCCGTCGCTGAAGCAAATACCTGACCCGGTAACTGAGAGTTCTGCGTCGTCCCTTGCACCCCTTGAACCACTGCGTTATCCTTTTGTACGGCAGTTGCAGGATTACCGTTCGTTACGCTCGCTGAATCACTGGTAACCATCCTTATAACCCTTCCTAAGCCATCACTCCATGACGCGGCTTGTCTTTTTTGTCGTGCGGAGAGTTGAGCGAGCTCTTCTTCGAGGTGGGAGATACGGAGTGATGCTTGTTCGAGGGATCGGGAATGAGAAAGGTGGGTTTGAGTCAATTGGAGAGCCTGTAGGTAGTGTGGGAGGATTATAGTGATTATTAGAGATGAAGATCGAAGGTGAAGATGGGGTGAAACTTTCACTCACGAAGAAGACTCCAGTCCCGATCGCGATGACTGGAAGCATAGCTGGTACGATCTGCCAGAGTAATATCGTCAGCATACAAACATCTTTCTTGTCGTTGTCTCTGTGTTGATTGATAATTTCCGATCGACAACTTACCTCCCGATACCAAACCATATGCCTACTCGGCTGTTTTTTCCCCGTTCCAGCACCAGGAGCGCCTTGAGGATGTGTATGAGAGTAACCATTCGATGGACCGGCATGAGAAGTTTGAGGTGCAGATGAGCGAGATGATGTTGTCACATTACGGAAAGAGCGGGTAGATCGAGTCGTGAAAGATGATTTAGGGATGGATGTAGGATGTGGAGCGGCGGATGGAGTGGGATAAGATGACGAGCTGAAGGATGTTTGGTGGGAGTGAGATGGATGGGTAGCGTATGTTCTGGAGGATGAAGGAAGACGACGAGGGTGCGGTGAGCGGAAGATGAAGCGAGGAGTGGTGGACGAGAAGGACATGATGATGATGGTGGTGGCAGCAGTGGTGACGGCGATGGTCTTCAAACGACAATGTCCTGGGCCACCCGGGGAGATGGAGCTCTGAGATTTTGGTGACGCAAGAGAAATGAAATGACACGTCATGGCTGAGTGAGACCGACCATTCCAGTGTCACGTGTCACTTCACGACCAACATGCTGCTTCTTTTGGTCTACAACAGAAATCAATCGTCGTCGATACTGATCTGGCTTCGAGATGCGTCACCTGGGCGACTGTGTCCAAGTTGGCCAAATCATACGGTGCCTGCCAAGCTCCTACCGCTGCGAACAACTGTTCCTGATTTACCAACGTTGTCACTGATTTACATGCTGCGTAAATCAGCGCCTCTTGTTGTCGCATTGGTGAACCGAACACGGACGGCGGTGGAGCATGGCAAAGACCCTCATAGGTTTTGGCCAACTTGATGACAGGACCAGGTGACTGTAAATAACTCCCACGATGGTCTTTCTACTCTCCTCCTTCATTCCCTATGTTCCTTCCGGTTTTCTTTTCTTCTCCTTTCCTCGTGTCGCGCGATCAAGTGTCGACGACAGCGATTTTCAAGCAGGACCTCGTCTGGTTTCTTAAAACGCCACCTTTGCGGAAAGGGTTTGAAACTGGCCAAGTCCTCATAGGTTTATTGGCCAGTCTCAACGACAATCTTAGGTGATCGTTAAAATTCTACCGATGGTCTTCATTCTCTCCATTTCCCGAATCCTTCCTCTTCCTCCCATGTGTGGAGGACGTTATGCATCGTCGATGATAGCGAGTTGACGTGTGACCTGGATCTCGTTCGTGAAACATCACCTGAACTGTTTGCGGAATAAATCTGGTCAAAGCCGTCATAGGCATGGCCAGGTTCGGATCAAACTCTCAGGTGGTCGTATACACTTCGACGACCGGGTGCTCTCCTCCTCTCCTCCTCTCCTTCTTTCCTTCTTTCCCGGATGACTCAATCCATGGTGGTTCGTTGCGCGTTCAATACAAAAAAGGACCTACTAGTACTGTACGTTGTTCTTCACGTCGATCGCTCTACCTTTACACGATTGAGCCGTGGGCGAAGAGTCGCTCAGGTGGTCGTGACATCGTCACCTGGCTTCTCCTTTTCTTTATCGTTCCTCGCTGTCGGCTGTGTCTCTTTCCTCCTAGCATGATCGTCGCCATATTGGTATCCAGGTGCTCCTCCTAAGCAGTAGTCGATATTTGGCTCATCTTACATCAGATGAACCAAGTTTCGCTGAGACTCTTAGGAGGAAGTGAATCTTGATCAATTGGCGCGATTTCCTTCTTTCTCTTCGCCTTTCCCTCTTCTCCCTTGCTATCGCCTCAAATCAATACGTCACCTGTTGTCGCCTTGTCCGACCTGGCTCTAACGCCGTGACGACGAGCCATGTCGCAAAAGCCGATTACAGGTGGTCGCAGAAGTACAGGCAGGACATTCCTCTCTTTTTTTTCGGTCGCTATCTTCTCTTCGTCGCGCGGTCTTGGAACTTTCGCCGGCTGTCACTCGATACTGTCCGGGCTAAGCTTTCGTCAAGTTAGCCCTTGCAGTGAGACGCTGATCTAGGTGGATGGGAGAAGACTTCGTTTCATCCCTGTTCCCGTCGTCCTTCCCTTTGGCTCTTACTATTGTCTTTTAAGGCCTGAAGACCTCCATTTCTATTCATGGCCTGGGCAGTTCTCTCGTAGTTGACATCAAGGTGCCAACAACTTTCCGCTGTGGACTTTGCACGCGTTTGTTGACAAGCACGAACCGTATGGAAGGAATGAGTCTGCTGCATATGTATCGGCTTGTCTGATCGATCTGACAAGTTCAACTCTCCCTCCTTGTCTCTTCCTTTATTTATTTTGTTCGTCGGGAACGCGTCAAAGAGTTCATTTTCCATCGATTATAATATGCTTCACACTTCGAGCCAACTGCCGACATGCCAAGAACAATTCGAACAACATTTCTCTCTCTGTCATATTGGTTTTCAGGACCGTTCTCGACCATGATACGAACTCATTCGGTCGCAATTCGCGCCCTTCCGAAGGGATCATCGTTCGCCGCTTCATCCACCTTCAACTTCTTGACAGTTCTGAACGGAAGGACCATTAAGTCCCCATTCCCAAAAGCCACTCCGAAAGATCTTCTGGCGGTCAAGCTGCCATATGGTATAGTCGGGACACTGACTGCTGAGAAGCCACTGAAAGGTCCTTTGTCCCCGAGGTCGACAGGCGGTATGAGGGGGGCTTTAGAGGTGAATGGCTGCGTGTTTGCGTCTAAAAATTGTTGAGAGCGGGTAAGGGGACCGGAAGGATTCTTGAGACAAGCGAGCATTCCAGCGTCGGATGGACTGGGGCGGTGGAGAGGAAGAGATGTATGGTTTAAGGAGAGCGGAATTCCAGATGTGAAGGAAGTTCCCTCCTTCTTGAGCCATCGATTCATGCGGAGAAGTCGTTGGATCTATGTATTTAAAGTGAGTTATGATAATGTGATATCCACCGAAAGTCTTCTCACCTCCTGGTCCCTCTCCCCCAGTAGCAAATATAGGTTACTCTTATCCGTTTCTGCACTCTCCGCATCCAATACCACCTCTTTCGTGATGTTTCGAGCGATGCTGAGATACTCTCCGCACGACATCAGTTACCGGCTCCTCTCTGCCACGCCCTCAAACTCACGCCAACCAAGCCTTCGCATCGGCTTGTTCTCTCAATAACTCGGTCACTCTCGAAACAGCATCAACACGTTCGCCAGCCATCTTAAGCAGGGCTTCCTCTGATTCAATTGATTTGGCATGATGCTCGCGTCGTTTCGCTTCCACTTCGGATTTTAACAGATTGAGCTCGGCGGTGACCACAATGATACCGGCCTTGGCAATGCTAAGATCGTCTTCAGTGATTTGGAGATCCGCTTTCAGCGAATCGAGTCTTTTGGTGTGAGGAAGTCGAATACGTTCACATGCAGCTTCGATAGACTCAGCAGATTTGTTGATAGCGGGGATGAGAAGAGGTATTTTTTCCTTGAAGAGGAATGATGATGAGGTGTTAGGGCTCTTAAGAAGCGCATGAATAGCGTGAGAGCGATCTCACCTGAAGCGTATTCTTCGCTTTAAGAAGCACTAGCTCTTCGTTCGAGCTGATCACCCGCTCCTTCAATTTACCCAAACTCATCAAAGTTTGACTGACCCCTACGTGCTTCCGAGCGAGTCGATTTCCGATCTCATGCAACTCCTCTACTAGCTCAACGGTCTGTTTCTCCACATTGATCTTCGCATCTACCATCTCACTGGCTAACCTCATCACGTCTGCCGCCATACTCCCTAGCACCGCTGTTCTTGGCCATTTTGTCAGGTCGGTCCAATTATCGGTATCAGGATCGTAGTTGATATATAGACGTTTTCGCTCGACTGTGAAGGTGTTGTGATTGATATGCTGTTCGACATTTACGTTGCAAGATGGGCAGGTGGTAGGTAGAGATTGTTTGTTACGAACTTCTTGGAGTGTTTGCATGCACGAGTCGTGGAAAACATGACCTGTCAAGGTCGAGTCCCGCTCATCAGTGACGTCTAAATCGGTGGAAAGAATGTGATCCCTTCAAAAAAATGACCGCAAATCAAAGCACACGCCACCAGCTGATTCTCGAATTCATCAAAAGACTCGAGGAGACTCTGGAGGCAGATGACGCAATTGACCTCAACGGCCATGATGATGATGATGATGATGATGATGATGATGATGATGATGATGATGATGATGATGAGGTGATGGTTGAATGGTTTCAAGAGGTCACTCGAGAGGAGAGTCTATGTGGCGATGTTGTCAAGCAAGAGTTGGATCCGATCCTGAACGCGTCCGATGGGACAAGTGATTCTGCCTTTCTTCCAAAGAACCCTCAAGACCTGATATCTACCAAGAAGTGAGTCGGTTGTTGAGTGTTGAGGTGATGTTGATGGGTATCAGCCACGAGTACTTTCAAAGGAACGCGTTGTGAACGGCGCGACATAGGAGTTCTGCTCATCCAACCTTTGCAAAAGAGCCTCGGAGCGCAACTACTTCTCGTCCTCATCAGATCATCGGAAATGGAACAAGAGCTCTCATTCGTTGATCTGTTCATGATGCGAATGAGTGGTGATAATCTCAGGTTGAAATGTGGACCGAGAACAGTCAACATCCGTAACAACAATCAATCTGTCACCGAAACCAGATCTGCGCAGATCTGTGAAACAGATCTCCTAGTTTCCTCGCTCGCCACCCTATTGTGGTATCATAACATGGTGACTCTCCGAAATAGCGTGCTTTTGTCAGTTGCATTTAGTAAGACAAGAACGGGGAGATTCCCCTTTCTCTAACAACACTCGGCTGAAACCCGGCCCAAGGTGAAACAAAAATGTATGGCTGTACGATGAAACGGCTAAAAGTGGCAAAAGAGTTGAATGGGTCGATATGCATGACGTCATCACGTCTCCCGCTTCCGCTTGAATGTTCATTCAGTCGTCCGTCGCGGATCCGGGCAATAGCAAGTACTAAACAGATCACCATCCATCCGTCCTATAAACCATACATAGCGCCGTCATCTAGAGTCATGGCGATGGCACATCCTCTGTAACCCGTACATCAACCCTTTCTAGGACCAGCCTTTGTACACCCACCGCTCATCATGGCACTCGTCGAGGATGGAGAGCGGACGCATCTGCTAGCACCGTCTGCAGAGACCTTAGCCAATGTGAGCTACCAAACCAAGTGGTGCAGGGATACGATAGAACTGATGGAGGTACTCACAGACACCAGTCTACCCTCTCATACATCTGATCAGGGTCGATGTCACAGCTCACATCGGTGAGCAATGTGTGGGAGAAACCCTTGGTCCAGTAACTGAATGAAAAGGATGGCTTCAGACACCCCACTCACTGTCGATCAGCTTCTTGCTCCGGATTCTACTTATACCATCGTTAGGTATGTTATCTAGGCGATGAAACGCTGGTCGGTGCTGCCGCTCATAGCCGAACTTGACTATCCTCAAGACCCCTTACAGAGAAATATGCAGATATGCGAAATCATGCGATCAGTGAGTCCAGTATTCAATCGCCTACCCTGCCGATATATTGATCACCGATTCCGACTTTTCACTAGTCTTCTGTCTCCTCGTAAACCGCGTCCAATTCATCAAAGATAGCTCCCAGCTGTCCATCTCTACTCTCAGTCAAAGCCGAGCTGCGTTATGCGAGATCCTCGCCATTCGGGTTCTGCGTGAGTCCTGCTTCTCGTCATACGTGTTCCCTCCATCGCTGACATCTTTTAATATCGTTGTCTTCAGGTGGATGGTCTGAACGTACCCTCCCTCTATCCACCGTCCTCCTTACACCATGGGCTCTTTTTCAAGGTGCTTCAGAAGCTGCGTTGGAGAAAGCTCGAGAGGAAGGAGAAGGAGATTTGACGGAACATGCTGGGAATGCACTGGAAGTCAGTGGGAAGCGTCAGCATTAGCGTGGGAATGCTGAAGCTGATGTCTGCCGACAGATGGCTGTGATTGGGAATGCGAAGAGGTTCATCAAGTCTCCTTCGTGTCAGAAGGTAATCGGTGAGTGGTAGTGGTGGTGGTTTTGATTAGGGAAAAGGGATACTTATGATCGGTAATTGGGACTGGGTAGATGGGATATGGAGCGGTCGTGTGATGTATATGGCGGTCAATCAGCATGCTATCATCTCCGACGTGAGTATCTGATGGCTTTCTTCCGAATTCACGAATAACCTCTCTGACGAACTATCCCTCCATTTTAGAATTACAAACGAAAGCCTATTCAGATGTACAATCCACATAAAGCCCCTTTGCTCGATCATTACCGGTAAGCAACTCGACTCGGTAAATGACGATCGCATCTCGCTGAATTCACCACTCTGCCTACATTTATAGACTGAAGGTCCCTCGTATTCGTGCCTTTCTCGAGTACACAAACTTTATAATCCTCTTCATCCTCTACGTGCTGGCTCTAGAGGGAAGTGTCACGGGACGAATAAATTGGAAGGAGGGAATGTTCATTATATATGCTTTAGGTGAAGGAGAACCTGATTTTAACGGGGATCGTATGCTGACGATTTGACGGATGTAGGGTTCACCCTTGATAAGCTGGCTGCTATGCGGGAGCATGGAGTTCGAGGTGAGTTTAGTTTTCCAGCCCACGAAGCTGATTTCGTGGAGTCGCTCATATGGACATCATCTTCATAGTCTTCGCTGCAAACCTTTGGAGTACGTGAGATCATATGGCCAAATAGAGGCTCGTCCTGATCAGCGTCTCACCTTCTCAGACGGGTTCGATTTCATCTTCATTCTCATTTATCTGGCATACCTTGTCTTCCGAATGTATGGTCTCCATCGCGGGAACACCTGGGCTAGGGAGACTGGGACGGACATTTTGGCAATAGGTGAGTGTGCTAGTAAGGCGTCAACCACCCGTTGAGTGTGTGCTAAAGATTTTGACAACCGACAGGAGCCGTCATGATGTTCCCTCGATTAGCTTTCGTCACGTTGGACAACAACCTCATGATCCTGAGCTTGAGAAGCATGATCAGCGAGTTCTTCGGTGAGCACATCGCCTCGCCATGTTTAGAAACATGACCTGACATCTCCTCTCTCTAGTCCTCATGAGCATCGCGATATTCTGTTTCTTGGGCTTTTTGTATGCGTTGTGGACGCTCGGAGAGGGGCGGTGAGTAGCACAGTGTCTTGCATTCTAGCTGAACGAAATTGAAATTTTTGGTCAAAAAAGATACGCATGGCAGGAAATCGGATGGTGGCTGCTGGAGGTGAGACCAGGTAGACAATTTCATGTGGACGAGAGCTGAAGATCTTATTTTTCAAGGTATACTTTGGTCTCGATGCCTCCGGATTCAACGAAGCTCGTAAGCAGCGCCAGGGGTCCCCTCCAGAGGCTAGATTGCTAATCTTACCGATCGCGACAGATGCCTTCCACAAGGCTCTTGGACCTCTCCTCATGGTCAGCCATTCATGTGAAATCGTGAGAATTCACTAATGGTCTCATCTCTCTCACACAGATCACGTTCGCGATGCTATCCAATACATTGCTACTGACCGTTCTGGTCGCAATCCTTTCGAACACATTCGCTGTGATCAATGCAGATGCTGCCGCTGAGGTGGGGAGATACAGGCTACCCAAATCTTAACATCGTTAACTGATCTCGGATGTCTCCAGAGCATGTTCCGTCGAGCTGTCTCTACAATTGAGGGAGTTAAAGCAGGTTAGCTCTTCTTGTGAGGGCTTTCTGAGATGTGGAAGCTTACTATCACACGCTGGTTACAGACGCCATTTTCTCGTATCAGATACCGTTCAATCTCATTGCCTTGACAGGGATGTACCCGTTGTACTTTATCCTCTCCCCACGATGGTGAGTTAGTTCAGTCTGCCTAAGGTACGGTCCCTTTCTGATTATCTCGTTTCCTCAGGTTCCACAAAGTCAATGGTGTGTATTATTTTCTCCAATGTTCGATGTTCATGCTGAAGCTCTTCCTTGCCTATCAGTCTTCATGATCCGTGCCTCATCCTTCCCAATTCTCCTGTTCATCGCCTGGTATGAGAGACAAACTTATAAGCAGGATCCATTGCTCGAGCAATTTGAGAGATGGTCCGACAAGTGGCTTGGAGGAATGCCGAGATTGATTTTCAACGCGGGTTAGTGTTGTGGTGTTGAGAATTCCTGATTTGATCTCAGCATTTCCTCCACGTCTACAGCGGGCCTGGAAAGTCTTGCGGGAGCCGGGCGTGACATCGACATCATCTTCGAAGTCGAAAAGGAGATAGGGGATTACTACAGCGGATGGGACGACGATGGAGCTTTCAGTGAAGCGGGTGAAAACGCCATCGAGGACGATCACGAAGACATGGACAGTGAAGAAGACCAGCCGACGGTGCAACACAATCTCAGTCAGACGGCCTCGCCCAAATCCTCTGATGCTCGCTCAGATACAGTACCCGCCACTCCACCATTGAACATGGCTCCGCGCGCCCGGCGGGGATCCATGCCAGTTGGAGGCCACTTTCCTTTCCCTGGGAACGAGCTGTCTCCCCGGAGGCGTCGAGAGAGCGTCATCGAGCCGAGTCCTCTTGCACGACTGTTTTTGACGGAGCAGCCCGGTGGTTTCCGCCGGTCATCCCGCACCAATTCGATGTCCTATTCAAGCCAACCGAATATATCGCAACTCGCCGGTCGCTTTCATGGCCGCAAGGACTCGACTTCAGTTGCGCCCCCCTCGATCAACCTTGCTTCACACCCGATACAGGCCATCCAGGAAGGGAGGGCGGTGACATTTGCCGTACCTGGTGAATCTACTCCATCGACCAAACCGGAGTCTTCCAGCAACGCATCTCAGCTGAAGTCGAAGGTCGAGGACAGTGGGCCTGTCAAAAGCGAAATGGAACTCATGACTCGCCTGGACGCTATCGAGAGCCGGCAACGCCGCATCGAGGAGCTGCTTCAAAAGATGGTGAATGAAAACGATCAGACTCGACGGATGTCGAACGAGACCTTCGACGACATGTGACGACAGATCTACACCCACCTAATGAGCTACTCGGTACGACCTCCACGACTCATCACGAAAGAATCATCGAATACAAACATAAAACACGAGAGAAACTGACGAATACTATATTACACACACGCGCTCTGCCCTCTACAAATATGAATATAAGATCCAGTCTCATACGAACAGCGAATATGACCTCCCCCTACTGTGCATCCTGTCGAGGTCTACCCTGATTGACCTGTGAAGGACTACCGCCGTTGTAGCCAAAAATGGATGGCCCTTGGCGTACGCCATGTTGCTTGTTTGAAAATGGAGAGGCGATAGCTGAGTAGCCGCGGGATCCTTGAGGGATGCTGGGTCCAAGCATGAGAGAATGCTGAGACCGGTTTGAGGTCGAAGGGGGCCTGTTACTGCTGTTTGTGCTGAAAGGTGACGTTCTGTTCTGGCTGTCTGAGTAGATGCTGGAGCCGTGCTGCTGCTGAGCCCCGTCAGGAGTTTGCATACCGGGTTGGTTGTACGCATAGCCACCAAAGTACGACTGGGAGGGCAGCTGGTTTTCTGGTTCCTGTTGCTGCTGCTGTGACTGGTTGTTGCTGTTGGTCCCCGGCTGCTGAGGTGGGAAGTAGAAAGGGTACGCTGGCTGGGAGTAGCGTCCGTTACTGATGTCACCGCCTCCCAGCTGAACGCCCTCTCCGCGGTTTTCATCTTGCAATTCGTCGTCCTGGTCTGTCTCGTATTCGCGTCGTTGCTGGCTGTCCTTGGGCTCCTTCCTGGCCTTGGCTTCATGGGTCTAAGGGTGAATGTGCAGTCAGATACAACCTTGACTACGAGAGTTGCTCGGCTACTCACCCTCATGTGCCTGCGCAAGTTGGAGCTGACGAAAAAGCGCCGACCGCATTCCGCTTTAGGGCATTGGTAGGCTTTTGCGTGATATGTCAGTGCAAGTGACGAGGTACCTCCAAGAAATACGGCAGAGCTTACGCTTGGCTCCGGTATGCACCGACATGTGGGTTTGGAGCGAGCTTGGTCTGTTGAATCGCTTGTCACATATGCGGCTAGAGTGTTGATATAAGTCCTGATTCTCCCACCAGGGCGCGCGGCATCCCACTCACCAAACATGCTTGCGTGGACTCTTTGGGAAGCCCTTTGGCATCACCGACTGTAAATCGTGATCAGAGGTACCATTGCATCTCCATTGGGAGCCAGGTTGACCCATACCGTTGCCAGTGTCAGAGATCGACATCCCGGGGTGCCAATTGTGTGGAAGGCCAAAGCTGAATGGTCCAATTCCGGGTGGTTGAATGGGCTGAGGGGTGGATGAAAGCTGACGCGAGCTACCAGTACCAGCCATCAGATGCGGTATAGGCGTTGTGGAAGAGGCCGTCTCGACGGAGGAGCCTTCCCTCCAGACATGGTTGCCGCCAAAGGAAAATGGGATGGAGGAAGAGAAGTGGTCACTGCGCGGCAAGCTGTAGTTACTGCCGCAATCTCCGCGCTGAGATTCCTTCTCCTCATGGATGATCTGTTCCCCAACGCTCGGCAGGTAGCTGAGAGGTAAAGAATGCGACTGGTAGGAGGAGTTCGGTGGACCCATCGCAACGGTTGGCGTTCTTTGATCATGGCCGGGAAAGCCGCTAGTTTGAAGAGATGCAGAAGTAGTGGCGGTGGCGGTTGAGGAGCTCGAAAGCGGGGGAACAGAGCGTTCCAGCGAACGACCTGAATACTGCTGAGACTGCTGAGACTGCTGCTGGTTGTCTTGTGAGCCCGGTCCGGCGAGGAAATTGAGGCGCTGCGTCCCTTCCTGGCGCGGCGATGAGAAGGAATGAAGCGGTCGGACTTTGGGGTTGAACGACGAAGCGTAAGGGGCGGTGAGAGAGTGTGAGCGAGAATTGCTTGGCTGGTAGGACGGCCTAGAGCCACTGCCGATCTGAACTTGGATTTGAGGTCTCTCGTCTCGCTGCCCAATCCTGTCTCCGGGTTGATCGCCACCATACGCGCTGTCCATTGAACTCGGAAGGATGTAGCTGATTTTGCTGCCATGGTGTTCGGTCTCCCCGTCGCTTGCGGAGTGGGCGTTCATTGAGTTGGGATCGGAGGAAGGAGGGGGCATACTTCCACGAGTAGCGGAGGTCTGGTAAGAGAAATTTACTTGTCCCCACTTGGAGTGCTGGCCTCCTCCACCCGGGATGTTGATCGGGTTCGAGGAACTGATCGAGAAGGGTGCATAAGCTTGCACTTCTTTCACATTTCCCTCCAAAGCAGAGGCGGAGAAGACTCCTCCATCTTCCTGCTTTACCTGGACATCGGTTGAAGAACCATTACGGGCTGCAGGGTTGTTGTCCGCCGAGCTGCCGAGGTCAAGGTGATTGTCGTGTGGGGAAGACGCTGGAAGGCCTTCAAAGTCCCCTGGAATGACTGGATCATAGCCGTGATCCTCGTGTTGAGATCCAGCGAACGAACTATCAGATTCCGCGGAGTTGGGACCAGTGACACTTCCGTTGAGGGATGTGCCATAGGGTGCCCCGAAGGTCTGCTGACGATTGGCCTCACCCAACGCCGATGATGAGCGAGAAGGAATGATTCGGTGTGAGTGAAGGAAGGGAAGTGGATGGAAGACTTGTGGGGAAGACATGACGAAGGTATGATCTGCGACCAGGTGCAGCGAGAAACGGGTCAGGGACAGAAGACGATGTGATAAAGGGTGAAGAAAGATGAGCGACGCACGAGTAGCGGAGGTGATGGATGGTAAGGACGACCTGATAGGTAGATGGAGGGAAAGGGCGTCGACCGAAGGTCAGTGGTCCTTGCGAATCAATGGAAACCGAACAAAGAGTACTGTCGAGCTGACAATCGTTTGATGTAACCTTGATGGAAAGATAAATGATTGAAGACAAGATCCTCATGCCTACGGTGGCAGCGACGCCAATTAACCATTCCTTATATCCTCGATCCACTGTCAACAGGTCTATGGCTCGGCGTGAGATCCACCTTTGCCACCACTACCTTCTGCTATCCTTTCGTTGACCGGAAGAAGCAAAACCAACCATCTCTCATCTCGTCAATCACTTTCGCACAGCACGCTTCATCCACGAGCATCGTTCTCAGGCCGTATGCCGATTTGTGAGATTCCCGCACCCACGGTCCGCTCCCCGGCACAGCCGATCTTGGGAGAATCGAATGATACCCAAGACAAAATGGCCGTAATCGGCCCCCCAGTCCGACATAAAACAACATATGATGTGGTATCATAGCAAAAGGACCTTCCTTTACGCAGCCTTTAAAACTCTCATCCTCTACCGTGACGCCTAAGGACCTCTGCACCGCCATTCCCCGTGAAAAAAAAAAAAATTACCCCGTTGCAGATTACAACTCTCACTCCTCCTTCCGGTGATCCTCCCGGCACCGATCCTTTCGCAATCGCCCTCAGTCAGATCAAGAAAAGCGTCGTCCTCCTATCCTCTTTAGAACTTCCTGCTTATCATCTTCGAGCTCAAACTCTCGTCGGCAGAAAGGGATGCCGTTCACAGTAATTCGAGCCGCACCCCTTTGTTCCGACTTCCTTCCTAAAGCATCAGACGTCCTAGTTCTCTCCCCATTCGCAGCCTCCCTCTCAGGGTATCATCCCGAACACCACGACACGATTTCCCACTTCCACTCACCTTTGCAAATCTCGACCCCTCGATGATCCCTGTCCACCTTTGTCCTGAAGAGATGGACCTCCTCCAAGACGAACCAGAGATGGAAGGACTGAATCGTCACTGAAACGTCACCTTTCGACGTGGGATTATCTTCTTCAGGCGACGAAAGATTATGATTTTAAGGTGCCGTGGCACGCGAATGAAACAGGTACCGTTGTATGGGTGGCGAGAAAAAGAAAAACGGTTGAATTCCGAATAGCGAAGTGGTTGATTTGATAGATCAAGGGGGGCTGATCGAAGTAAGAGGGATTGAGTGATGTAAAATTCGATGTTCGCTTAAACACGAATAGGTAGAAGATCAACCAACTACTCACAGTGAAGGATATCCCGAATCCAACGGTTTACGTACGAAAGCAGTAATCGAAAGAATTACCATTCCCACCCGACGCACGGGACGGCATGAGACCAGACGAGAAGGATAACAGCAAAGGCAGGACAGAAGTGTCAAAGTCCAATAATGATCGCAAAGGCAGGAAATGAAACAAGGGAAAAAAAAGGTGACTATGGGTCAGTTCTTTTTTTTTTTTTCCCCAATTAGGGTTAGATCTTTTGCAAAGGGGGTTATCTTCGAAGGTATATGGAGGGGAAAGGACGTTGGAGGTAGCGAGGGAGTGAAAACTACACGGTAGCTCACCTGAGAAAAGACGGCTCGGTGAAAAATTTGCAAGCGATATGTCGATTTGGAAGTAGAGAACCTGAATAGATAGGTATGTGATTAGTATCACCTCTCCCTAGCCTCTTACAACTGCATCCCCTTCAGACTTCACCTCTGCTTACCGCTTCTTCCTTCGCCAATTTTTCTCCGTTGCTATCTAATCATGCCAAAGAGAAAACAACAACAACAACAACAACAACAACAACGTGTGGTCGATCAGCAATCAAGATCTCCAGTGAGGATCCCGCCTCTTCTCTTAGGGAGATCGCTTGATCACTCCTCAACCGCACGGGTGTTCATGATCTCCCATAAGTCATACCCTTAACCCATTCCCTCCCAGATCCATCTTGTGATTCCGTTAGATAGTGGAAGGAAAATAGTACTCACGAGGGTCTTTGAGGTTTCACTCGCGCACCTGCGCGGGAAATCGTGAGGATGGTAAGAGTGGTTGACGATTCGACCAGATACCTGATACACCAAGACGAAGTTCATTTGCCCTTGCCGCTCCCATATCCATCTCAAGGGGTATATTCACCATGGTACTCACCTTTCCAACCAAACCTGGCCCAATCCCAGCGGTTTCTGTGAAGTCACTTTGACTGCTGATCTCCCTAATCTGGTCCCCGGTCCCCATGCGTCAGTTCCCTCTTTCTGCCCGTAGAGCTAGGTCCTGATGTGAGACTTACTCGCTTCGAAGTTGTTTTTTGGTTTGTGTTGATGGAAATGGGGACGATCACCCCCCTTCAAGGAATAATAATGATAATTCAAAAAGTGAAAGAACCTCCTTTGTGGGGAACAAACGGGATGGAAGATCCTTTGGGCTGATCGATGGGAAGGGAGAGGTGACGACCGAGGATGACCTCGATGGTGTCGGCGAGTTGATAAGTGGCGACTTCCCTTGGAAGGATGGTAGGGTCGACGCCCAGCAGAGCTTGCCGCAAAGCAGATGAGATTGAGAACGAATATGAGACACCTTTTGACAAAGGATATCCAGGACGATCCTCTCGCACTGTGATTGTACGAATTGATTGGGGAAAAGAGATGAGCCTGGGTCGATCCGAATGAGATCCGTATATGACCCTTTCAAATCTCACACACACATCGCCACTTGTTCACTAGACAGACAATCTTCCCGTTGTTCCCCTTGTCATCTCGCCCGAAAAGGAGGATGATGATTGCTTCTGGTATGGACTTCGATAGGGCTTCTCGTTGTTCATATCACGAGGCAAACAGGGAAACGCGTTGTTCACACAGCGATCTGCCTAGATGATTCGGGAATGCTCTCCTCGTGCACTGCATGAGAACCTTATCAAACAAGTAGCAGTATGACAATATCATTCCCGACGTCCCCCGTCGACCTGCTAATCATCGGGTCTCACTCCAAACAACCAGATCTCGGTTAGAGCTTTTTCAGCACGCGTCAGGTCGGTTGAGATGGTGATTGTCCTATAGTCAATCGTTTGGACCTAGAGATATTCGAGGATCGGCTGGTCTGTGCAACGATGAAATGATACAACGTAGCCGATAATATTTAATGCATTGTCCGCCTTGGAAATGCAAAGTCTGATTTCCCCACTTGATGCGTGTCTTTCCAACATCACTCTTTCCTCGTCGTAAACTCTCTCGGACTAGCTGCCCATATCCCATCCTCGGGGTTGCTTGCCGTATACAACAACGGAATTGTCAACCCATTTGCCCTTCATACCCCATGTATGGAAGGCGTATAGAGCGAGATGTCTGTGAACACCTATTGAAGCACAATCCACCTTGAGGAAAAAGCTTTCGACCGGGCTTCTTCCTTCTGTCGGACAGATAGTCTCAAGTGTTTGCAGATCATACGTAGTGGTGTTGTCCTTCCTGGAACAGCGACCTGCGGAGGCGTATGTCGCTCCAACTTCTCCATTTCCAGGGTATCCACCTATTGGGTTTACCCAAATCCATGTACCGGTGCAATGCGTCCGTCCCTCCAGCCTCTCCTATCTATCCTCCACCCCCTCCTCCCAATCCCTCCTTCTTCAACAACCCACGACACTTCTCAACCTCCCTATCCCACCAATTCCACATCACCTCGCTTACTCGAATCCTAGTCACCGAGGGCTCTTCAAGTGTTTCCAAGGTTCTAGTAAAACGGCGGATCTGGAAAGAACAGCCAGCAATCAGGGTGGGAATTCCGCGGTATTATCGTCAGCTTCCCGTCTGACCCATCTATTCAACCAGAATATCAAATTCAAACCTTACCTGATACTCAATAGCACTATGATCCCTGGTCGTAAGTTTCGGATGTCTGAAATTGTATCGAAGATGAAGGAGGAATTCTTCTTGTACGTCCTAGAAATCACAAGTTCCGGGTAAATACATCAGCTTGATACTTGTTTCTGTGCTGTAGTATCAGAGGAGGTATACATACCGTGGGTTTAGACTTGACATTTTTGAGACCTCTGAGTGATAGCAAGACGATTGGAACGGGCAGGAATGCAACAGACAAAGTGAATACAAAGATGAACATGACATTCCAAGCTCTTGAATCACCACGACCTGACAGCTCACCGTTTATAAAGAGCCAAAACCTCTTTCTGAAGTCCAGATCGCGGTCTAGGAGGCATCGTGGGATGGATATGATCAAGCTGATGGGAGCGTCGAATGTTCCAACATCGATGTGAGGGGAATGGAATGTCATTCAACTTTCCATCGAACGGGAGGGGATCGGCATTACGTCAGCAAGGACACAGGTCTGATGAGATCGTAAGCACCGGACGTTGGGCCATCAAGATCTCTCTGTCTTTCTCTCTGTCAAAGATGTAAAGGAGCTCCAAATGTACCATGAGCGTGAGCGAGGCAACGGACTTTCATATCAAAAAGCCACATGCCATACAAAAAAAAGAAGAGACCCGAGTTGTATCTTCATGATTGAAAAGAATTCCCCTTTCTCCAAAGACTACAATCTCTCTCTCTTTCTCTCTAGGATATCCCCTCCTCCATTCCCCTCGTGCTTTGATGGGCTAAACGAGAGTTTTCGTAGAGAGACTCCTGTTTCCCTTGGTACTACTTCTCTCCGCTTAGATGGTGGATGGGAAGAGCATCTGTAGGTGTGGTAGGGGAGGGGTAATCGTAAGTATGAGACATCTCAAGTTGAGGAAAGGGCGAGACGCACGATTCGGCAAGAAGCACCGAAGCTGTGTGCTGGGAGGTTGTTCCTGAACTTTGACTTGACGACGCCAGAGTTACCGTGGGAGCGAGAGATTCGGCTGCAGCAAGAGGTAAATAGTGTATTGTTAGGTCTCGAGTATCCAAGGAAAGAGCCGATGTTTCAGAAATCCACTTACCCCCACATGACACGGTACTTGCTTCCCTTAACCTCTCGCTTGGCCTTGTAGACGTAAGCCACTCGCTGAATAGGAGACGAAAGAGACATGCAAGAGTCAGTATTGGGTCATGCAGAAATGGTAGAGCCGTCATTGGCAGATCAGGCGACATCCAAGATAGTCGGAGATGGTAGCGTTGAGAACTAGTCACCATCTGATATTGGGTGCGAGGACGTCGTCTGTTCCTAGACGAGTCTGAACGCATGGTTGATGTTGCTCAACCTAATCCCGAGGTTGAAAGGATGCACTTCGGATTTCCAGCGTTGCATCGGATGACTAGTCATCCACCATCTCTTTTCACGTCCTTCCACCATTCTCTCCACATCTACTCTCGTGTTTCCTAATCCCAACGCAACCTCCAAACTTGCCCCAACTTTCCCTGTTAAACTCACCTTACCGAGGTAGAACTGAGCGGCCTCCTTGGAGTCAACACCCTCGATCTGGATCAACGACTGGTTTGGTCGGGTGTTCCTCTTTCCTCGCTTGTGGGACATAATCCTAGCCTTGGTGTAGAGACTGATTTTTCGCAATTGCAAAAGGTTTGAAATTGAAAGGGTTTCCATAATTCCAGGCGAAACGAGATATCAATTCAAGAATGTCGGCAGAATTCGAGTGATAGGTCCAGTTTGAAGGTATTGAAGGTCCAGCGACGTCCAGAGTAAATCATGCGAGCGATTTCAGACAAAACGAGAGAGAGAGAGAGAGAGAAGAAGAAGCAAATCCGTCAGAATCATCCATTCATCTTCCACCCATGATCAAATCCTTCAATCCAAGCTCACCGAGTCTGTGAAAAGCGAAACCAACACCATCAGTAATCATTCTGGAGGGGAAGGAGACGCAGATTCCAAACTCACGGAACCCATTGCTGCCTGCTTCTACCCGATGGTCTTTAGTCTTGATGGTGGTGTTGGATGGGTGGTTGGTGGGATTATGGTGACGGCTTGGATAGTGGCCGCGCTTATCCCAGCGGGGCGAGGCGAGGTGGGGGGTGCGCCGATAACAGGCGCAAGAAGTTGAGCAGCGCGCTTGCAATTACCAACGAAACAGCCATCGGATCTTAACGCCGATGGTCCAGAACTCTCTTGACACGTCATAGACCGTCTCTAAGTGGCCTCGAGTGATAAGCGTCATCGTTATCGTTATCAACAGATTGACCGGCATGTCAGGCGGGGACTCTCTTTCATTTATCTTCAGCATTACAGTCAGTCCGATAGATCATCCTATAATATCATCCTATAGATCATAGGGGGCGAATACCCTCTTGGAAAATGGAATACACTACATACCTCGATAGATCATGCCGAGCACACCAACTCGTCGCATTCCTCTTCTTATTAAGAATTCACAACCGACGAGTCTCTTGAATTTTCACAACCTCTTGAACATCCTCCCACGTCGTACAGCTTGATTTTCCTGTTACCTGGCGAGATATCATTAACGTCAACAATGGTACCGCCATCTACCAACAAATCGTCCGCGCTCGAGCCGTCTGCCTTTATCACTGTTCCAATCGTCGCTGGTCCATCCACCATTCCGTGAGGTCACCGAATGCGAATCACCCAAGCAGGTAAATTATATACCTATGTCAGATTCGCATCACAGCATATGCAGGTGAGGTGTGCTCCTCACGGATACCCCTACCTCAACTTCACTTATCTCGCTTTCCGTGAGGTAAGAAGCCTTACGAATTCCGATGTGCGTGAAATAGGAACATCCCGATATCCCTCTTGAACTACACACAGCTCCTCCCTCCTCATCCTCATTCCAACATGACCCCAACACATCCTCTCAACCCTCAGTAAAACCCTTTGCGCAAGCCACACCCTCCACCTCTCGTCTCATCTCCGTAATCGAGATCATCAAGCAGGAATACACCAAGTTGGGTGCCGAGTTGGGCGGAGGGATGGGATTATGGCAACATAATCGGAGTGAAAATGGTGTTGTTATTAAGCGGATCAGATAGTAGAAGATGATGTCTCATTATTCGACGTATTAGAAACGAAAGGATCATGAGAGACCTCCCTCCGACATCATGCCGCATACCTATAAAGACTCATCGAAACGTCTTCTTCACCCACTGGACAGTCTTCATACGTCATATTCTCCTTACTTCCTCATCACACTCTCCGCAGGACCATCACACCATTTATCCACAGAGCAAAACATCACGTGGGGTTACCTCTTCTCCTATCTCCATTGGTCCCGAAAGGTCATAGTCTGATTCAAATCACGTCCTCTCTCGTTTTGCAGATATCAACCAGTCCTCTCCATGCGGAGAAAGAAGAAACCTAGATCTAGAAGACAGGTTAAAGATCAGCTTTTTACGGTGGAGGACGAGGATGATGTTGCGGCTAAGATAATAGGAACCATCTAAGCGCAGCCAACAACGACCACAACGAGTGTAATACAGGAATCAACAACGACTTTAACGATAGACCAAGACGGCGACAGCAATTGAAACTGATAAATCATTAAAGTGGAAGAGTGTGATACAGGATGATCGGCTGAAGAAAAAGGTCAAGATTCAAGCGAAGATATGATTGTGCGATCCGAGGGTTTACCACGAGGTGTTTTGTATTGTTCGATTTAATGACATGATGGTATGGATTGCCGAGTGCCATTGAGATGATACTTCAACGCCATGAACGGACTGTGCTCACGGTCCCCGTTTACATCATGATATCATTTCACGTATCACTTCAGAACACGGCATGGGAGGAGGTCAAGGAAGTACAGCGGCTGACGAGGGGGAGCTTGCGATGTATCAACGACTTTGATTAATGAGTATCAACGTCTGTTTCTGCGCTAGGGCTTGTTCGGATCGGCTGCAGGGCTGTCTCGCATATCATGTTAGCAGGGGAATAAGACGACCAGGTCACACACCTACAGCAGTCGATCTTACAATAGCCGTGAGGCTTACAATACGGTGGCGCTATCCAAATACCAAGCTTACATCGACTCCAGTTGAGATTCCATCACCTTACCCATGATCTCCGCAATCTTTTCTGCTTGTCCACTCCCGAACCTCACTGCATCGCTCGAAGGGAACAACATCTCATCGGGCTCGCAAACGAGTGTGTCGTCAAAGAGGGTGTTGTTGACGAAGTAGGATTGGATTGCCTTGATTGTGCAGAGCTTGGAATGGAATAACGGTTAGCGGCGATACAGATCAAGGACTAGCAGGTGGACGTACAGAGGTAAATGCGATGGAGCAATGACCTGGGCTATTTTGTACGATAAGACGAGAGTCTTTGATTTGATCGTGGATTCTTTTGGCGTTGAACAACGGGCAGATGGAGTCGTGCTGTGGGTATAAAGATATGAGATGCGTTAGCTTGAAGTCGTTGCGGCTATTGCTTGATATCGACCTTGTTGCCGCTAGAGATGAAGAAGATTGCCATATCAGTATGGAGTGGCAAATCTTTGCAGAGTGTCACTCGTCCTCACATGATCAACATTGGGTTGGACAATTTAGAATGCAAAGGTCCTGCGAACTACGGCAGCGATGCATGTCAACGTCATCACTCCGACGTCTAGCCAGCGTTACTCACTCTCTCACTCGTCGTACTGTTCCAATTCCAGCAAACTTCCATTAGACCACCTGCGAAATGCCTCGTATACTCCTTGACGTCCGTGATGGTCTGCTTAAGCATTAGTGGCACCCTATCCTCCTTTGCTACATGCCAAGGTACCTCGTCTGAGCAACCTACACGATTTCCGGCCCACCGAGTGTCGCTTTCAATCGTGCTGTTGAGTTGGACTTCAGGAGTTTGGGCCTCGTAGATGGCGGAGCCGTTTCCATTCATAGCTTCAAAAAGCTGTTGAGCGAGCAAGCCCCAGTTGCGGGGCTTGTACATGAACGTCCTGATCTGGTCTACATGATAGGAGTTGAACACTATCAGGCAGTGACCATAAGGTCTCAAAGCGGGTAGCAGACGGACCAAGAACGTGTCCCCGAATGAGAAGACCTGGCTTGGAAGATTTGATCACAGGTAAAGGGCGTTTGTAAAGCGCCTCGAGCAAATCTTCAACATTCTGGCTGATCTCAGCAGCAGCCGAGCTGGTGGAAGTAGCAAGGGCACATCGCCCGGGTCCAGCCTGCGGTACCCGCATTGCGTGAGCTACCCGCATTGGTCGCCTGTTGACTCTTCAATGACTTACCTTGGCGCACTCGTCTAGGAAGACCTCCCATGAGTCTTCGAAGCCGACCAGGTATAGTTCCGCGCTCGTGTCGATATGGGGCTGGCTATACCACGATTCGACCGCCATAACAGCATCGATAACCACCTTGCCCACCCGATCTGGGAACATGGCAGTGAGGTAGGTTCCGACGGTAGTGCCATAGCTGAATCCCCAGTAATTGATTGGTGCATTTGGGCCATCGAGGAGAGTGGAGAGGTACCTAAGCACTCACAGCCATCAGCTTAACACAAAAATCACCGGTACACCCTCTGTCATCCCATCTACTCACTCGATGTCTCTCACGACATGCGCTGTGCTCATGTAAGGTCCCGCCCCCTCAGGATCTAGGCAAGCCCCACCAATGACCTCATCCTGAGCATCCACTTTGGCGAGCTGTTTTTCTAGTTCTGCTATATTGGCAGGTTCAGAGAGGTTGCCATGCGGCCAGACAGAACGGTAGGGTTTAGCACGAATGGCATAAAGGTCTTCTTCGGTTTGGTTGGTGAAGCATCTGAAAATGGTAAGTGGGGTGAGTTCACCTTCAGGCAAAGTATTGACAACAGACTGACCGGAACCTTGGCTTCGTCTTCCCGATACCTCGAGGATCGAATCCAATCTGTGTATTTACGATAATGATGCCGTGAGGTTGTCTGGATGTGACTCTGTGGATCACACTCACGATGTCATGCTTTCCACCTGTCAACAGCTGCAACTCAGGTCCGATGCGAGAGATAAAGCTGGTTCCAGAACCTCCGGGTCCTCCCTAAGTTTGACGGAAGGGAGCGTCAGCTATCCTGCTAAAGGAGAATACAACGGACCTAAAGACCCACAGGGTTGGTGAATATGCTGCCCTGCCTATCTTGGGCCTGCGTGGGATAGACAATCATTGCGACTGAGGCATTTCCTCTCGCTGGATGGAGGTAGTCGAGGGGGACACTTTACGAAGAAGTCCGGTGTGAGGGAGAGCAGAATGACGACAGGACATCGACACTCACGCAACATCGGCACACTTGTAACCTGTCAAATCAGGTCCACAATCATACCAAGAAATTGGTCCCTCCTTGAAGGCGCTGTTGCCATCAATCCCCTTCGATAGTCCAGTCGTAGAAACGAAGCTCGGAGAGAACAACCCCCATGACATGGTGCTTGCAATCGCTCCTGCAAGAAGCCATCTTGTACCTTTTGACCTGGACAGCTTTGGTGAGAGGGCCGGATAGGAGGAATCTGTAGGCAACATGGACACGATGATGTCCCTCTTTTCGCTTGACATCGCGTGGTCTAAGTCGGTAATCGAAAGAGTAAATGTTTATACCATTCAAATGCCCATTCCTGCTACATCTTCCTCGTCATATACTACTGTCGCCATTCAAATGTCCTCCACATGCTCTCGTTATCGATCTCACGGAGCAATCCGATCTAATCATTCGAGCGCGGGCATGACAGGCCGCGTTCGTCTCGGAATCTCGTTTGCGCGGCGTTGGTCTTCAGGTGAAGTCATATTTGCATATCTATTCTCACGAGTCTATGTATCCATGTGCTTGCGCAAATTGTCGTACTCTATGAACGAGGAGGGAATCAGTGAAGCAGGGTCTGCCGATCGGCCCTTTCAAACTCACTGCTTTCCGGATAGTCCAATTCATTCTCCCTCCATTCTGGAACTCCCATCTGCTGTGCCACAAGCGGCACCAGCGCCTCATTGCCTCGCGGTCCCGGGCGCTGATCTAAAGAGAGCTCCCAAAACATAGCACCTCCTAAACCGGACTGAGCGATGTAGCGTGCTTTGGCAGAGGCGATGCGAGCGGTGTCGTAGGAAATGAGTTCGCGTTTGTTCCTGGAGCGCAGAAGTGAAACTTTTAAACTCAAGAGGCAACTGAAGAAAAGGGGAGCATACGCACGCATCGTAGGAGTAAGATGTACCGTTCCGCTCGTCCTCTTGAACTTGAGCGCCCTCAAGGGGTAACTGGCGGTAATCCCAAACTCCTCCGCCGTCGGTTCCCGGTCCGACACCTGTCATCTCAATGTCAATCAGCCTACGCCAACCACACTGCATACGATCAAGCTTACCATTGAACGGTTGTCCAATCCCATTTGTGTTGCAGAACGCTCTTCCATACGCCGGGATACCTACACAATGACAATGAGTTAGTATTCTGGTCTCTAATTGAGGTGCATCTTCACTCACCGATCACCATCTTGCTTGGATGAAGACCCCTGGATCTATAGAACTGCACCGAAGCATCAACTGACGGAGCTCCTGATGGTGCGAAAAGAGGCGCTTGATGACCGGCAACGCTATCCCATGAACCGGCAAACTGGGAAATTTGGCAGGAAGATTGTTGTTAGCTGGATATCCAGCACAAGCTTGACTCAGTCCTCACATCATATGCCTATTGATGCGAACACCGTTAGCTCTAGTTCGTTCGGATGCAAGTGGCTCTACGGCGTACCATCAAATTCCAGAAATCCAAATACTGATCCATCTCCGACACCAGCAATTTCTGCGCATGTTCTAATCCACAGGGCGCCGCAATCTACTCCCTCCCGTCAGCATCCTACTTCCAACGAAACGAAATCACTCACTGTCAACTGATATTGTCCAGGGTGCTTTCCCTTCCGTTGCGCGAGGTGATTCAGACCTTCCCTACATTCGCGGAGGAGGGAAACGAAGGCCCGGGCTTCTTCGTGGTTGGCAGGGTATTCCCAGTCAATGTCGAGGCTGCATTTGTCCCATCTCAGTGATGTTGTTGTTAAGTTCAAGAGGGAAGACTCACCCATCCAAACCTACGTCTTCCACCATCTTAATCGAGCTCGAAACAAAGGTGGCGCGATGACCTGCATGTATGAGGTTTTTGAAGTTCTGGAGGGTATACTCGAGGAGACATCAAAACGTGATTTCGCCGATAAAGAGTGATGTTGCCGGACCAACCTCCTTATACGACCATCCCCCGATCGAGATAAGGATCTTGAGGTTTCTGTGACAGGCAGTGTATATTCAGTTTCCGTCTAATTGAGCATCAGGCATATAAAAGAGCATGCTGACCTGTACCGCTTCTTCAACAAATAGAGCGCCTTGAAATTCCCGTACAAATTCGACCCCTCCTCATTCCAGCTATCGCCTTCATAGTGGATCTATTCCTCTACTCGATTAGCCTTTGGCTTCTCGCCACGCTGCATATGAGACCCACTTCGACATCACTCCAACTGTCCGTCAAGAACACCTCTCCTGTCTCTGGGCGGACATTGGCAAATGCGTAATTGATATGGGTCAATTGGTCGGCTGGAATCATCTGAGGGAAGTATTTCCGGCCGTAGATACCCCTGAATTATGAAGTCACGGTAAGTCTTAAGCAAGAGAGCAAAATGTGCAAGGGGTCCGAACCAGTTGGTCTAATGGAATGGTGGTTGAATGAACGGTCTTTTCATCGGGCTGAAGCCTCTACCGACTCACAAAGTATCCTACATTCCTCTTCCCGATCCCAGGTTGTGATTCAGTAAGATCACCATAGCTTGGGGCAACAGGTTGCTGCTGCTGAGCCTCCTGATGACTACCTCCTAGGTGACTGAGGAACTTCTTCATCGACGGAGAAGCTGGTTCAGACTCGTGTACGGTGATGTATAGGACGGTAGCTAGGAGAACTGCTAGGATGGGTATGAGAGCCTTTCTAATGTAAGAGAAGCGGCTGGATGTCGGAAAAGCTGGAGGTGTCGACGTAGGCATTGACGATGAGAGAAGTGACTATAAGCTTGCAACGCAAACCCAAAGGTTTCAAAGCTGTGTGGGCAACGTTCAATGAGTCACGATGACGCGTCAGTCATTTCTTGTGACTGATCTACCAAGATTCATGGCGAGTCCTTGCAATGATGATTATATGCAACATTTACAATGCGTTAGCCTGGGTACATTCCATTCTCATGCAGTTTTCGTCTCCAAGACAATGCCTGATGTGTGCGTTAATCAGCTACTATGGAATTGTAAATACTTACGAACGCCCTACTCACCAGCACCAATGGTCTCACCACCGCGTCGTAGAAGTACTCTACCCATATCCTTGTTCCGTGCGGCGGTTTCCAACGGAATTGACGCCGCTCGGTGTGATTGTGTGGCATTCCGAAGTGTGATTTCGACTTGAGCGTGAACTCCTTTCTGCAACATTCTGCGAGGGGAAAATAATTTGTCAAGGACATCAAAGTCGAGGAGTCATTTAGCCTTACCTTGGGTTCTGTTTGACAACCACCCCCTTATCCAGAAGTGCTACCAGCTTGCTTATAGTTGCAGGGACATTCGTGGAATGATGGAAGAGTTCAATCTGGGGCAACAAAGGGTCTTTCAGACTTGAATAGGCTGAGAGAAGAGCCGACGAGGAAAATTGCTCACCGGTGTGCCGGCGATGATGGGACTGCGTAGATCAAAGGTGAGGATCTGAGCTGTGAATGAGGTGACGAGAGGAATGGGGTCGCTTGTCGGGCACAGCACACAACCAATACTAAGATGTATCGGGTCCACAGCCGCGAGATATAGTGTAACGTTCTGGCCTGCAGATGCATACTGAACTGACTCCTCGTCAAGTTCGATAGCTGTCGAGATCATTCAGCATGGAAATTATGCTCCGCCAATTCGTTGTCTACTCACTTCGGACCACTGCCGTCTCATCCCCTGGTACTATCCGAAGGCGTTCGCCGACCTGGATGACACCACTACATAATCGACCACACACGCCAACTCCAGAAGCGACTGCCGTTTGACCTTTGAAGACGTTGGCGACAGGGAAGCGGAGGGGTGCCTCTAGTGGTCGTTCTGGTACATCTACCTTGTCTGTACTCCATCAAGGTACTGTCAGCAAGTGCCCCAATCCCACGATCCCACGACGCACCAAGCAACTCCACTAGAGTTGGCCCATCATACCACTCCTGCAGCTCTGGGCAGTCCCGGTTGACCAGATTGATGCCTTCCATAGCTGCCAGTGGGATGAAGGTGGTCTTCGAAGGCGGGAAGCCGGCGGCTTGCAGGAATGGACGCATCGAAGCCTCGATTTCCTCGAACCGATACTGGGCCCATGAAACCTAAGGCGGTTTGCAACACGATGGATGAGGTTCCCAGAGCCTTGAAAGATCCGCAATGGCCCGCCACTCACAGCATCCATCTTGTTCACTCCTACAATTAACTCCCTCACCCCGAGACTGCGAACGAGCAGCGCATGCTCCCTGGTCTGCCCACCACGATCGAAACCAGCTTCAAACTCGCCAGGAGATGCATCGACCGCCAGGAGCGCAAGATCAGCTTGGGCAGCTCCCGAGATCATGTTAGGAATGAAATCTTGGTGCCCAGGTGCATCCAGCAAGGTAAATGCGCGGTGAGGCGTCTCGAAGTGAGTGGTCGCAATGTCAATGGTAACACCGCTAGGTGAGTGAGCGGTGTCAGGCGTGAATGTTTCTGCGGCACAAAAATCGCAAGTGCTTCTCACCGATCTCTTTCATCGCCCAATGCATCTAGACCCCAAGCAAACGCAAAGCTACCCTTCCCTACTCGTTTACTACCTCTCTCATTAGCCGTCTTCTCCCTCTCTGATAGCTCTCCAAGCTCATAGAGAAGTCTACCCATAAGTGTTGATTTGCCCGCGTCAACATGACCTGAAAAGTTTTTCTTCCGTCAGGGTTATTTAAAAGCACCCCAGAGGTTGCCCTCACCGATAACGACCAGGCTGACTCCTTGCCTCTGCTGGGCCCCTGCTTCCTTCCTCAACTTCTCTACCAACTCTGCCCTCTTCATACTCATCTCTGGGACCGGTGCATTATCCCGCCTAGCTACCTCATCATCCTGCAACCCCAAGCCCGCCAAATCCTGTGCGAGATTCCCTTTCTGCGTACCCGGTCCCGCTGAAGATCCTGCTTCGGGCTGTCGTTTCTTTCCATGCGTCGATCCGTTTGCCGATCCGCCACGAGACGATGGGGCGGATGTGGAGGGTGTTGAAGATTTCGCTGCAGGTGCCGGCGCGTTCTTTGCCTTTGCTGCTCCTGCTACACGTAGAACAGACAATTGGGATGAACCCAGTCAACACAACTTCGTAAAATCAGCTCTATCTCGTCACTGGCCATCACGCTACTCTCTGCTTCTTCACCGTTCCTTCCACCGCAGAGTCAGGACCGGTCCTTTCATTCCCAGCACTGCCGTTTTTCGATCCTGCACCCATCCTAGTGTTCTCTCTCTTCGCCAGGATAACGTCGTCCGGACTTGGGCTGTTGAATGGGTTATCTCCCAAAGTCGTAGCGTCATTCTTGTGAAGAGGAGGCGGGAACACATCCGTTGGCTTCATGGTGAGGAGCGAGAAGAACGTTGATGGAGCAGTCGAGTTCAAGCTCGATGCCATGGTCGATGCAAACGTGAACAGAGGAGATTCCTCCTGTATTGGTGTTGTCTCCATCTCCTTTGGCGTATCTTCCACTCCGCCAGCCAGTTGCATATCACCCCCGCGTGTCGCTTGCGCCATCACAGATGAGACCTTCGCAGATCGAGCGGCAGCTATCCTCTGAGAAAGCTTCGATGCGGGTTTGTCTTTCTCTCCGTCTCCATTCAACTCGATGACTTTTGTTTTCGTTGCAGTCTTCGCAGAGGATATGGCAGCTTTTCTAGTAGCAGCTAATTGTGCCAGCTTTGACATCGGTTTAGGCGCGTCCATTGTGAATGCTGATGGTCCGTGTAGTGGTGTGCTTGTGGATCTGGATAGACTCAGCAAGTCTTTCTGGGCTTGGACAGCTCTTCGCGATGCAGCGAGCTTTTGCAGAGCAGTGATTGGCGGTGCCGAGTCTGATGATGTTGGCGGTGACGGAGTATCAACAGATCTAGGTTCAGGCGCTCTCTTCCCTGGTGGACAAGTTGGAACGAGGATCCCTACAAGAGGATATACCAATGAATTAAAGTGTCAGCGTCTGTGAGATGGGCCGATGGTGAGCTAGAAAGAGAAGAGGGAGGTAAAAAGAAGGGGCGAACCTTTGTCTGATTTTGGGTCTACAGAAGGGCGGTAGTTGCGGAACTCCGTTCCATTCCGGTTTGTGCGTCTCTAGCCATACCCATACGGGTCCCACAGCACCACTTTCGCACTACCAGAGTCCTCCAACATTTTCTGGGCCGGTCTTCCACGACACTACCCCTCCACCTGATCTCAGACTTCGAATCCCGTCACTCACCTTTCTCCCTCTCCTTTCTCAAATAATTCACGCACTTTTCCACGTCGAAATAGTAATACCACAGGGACTCTTGAATCTTTTCATCTGGGATTGGTGGTTTCAGATCAGACAAAAGTGGTTTCGCGATGGACAGGGATAAGGCCATTTGCTCTGATGTTACAACAGCATCAGGTGCATCGTGGTCAGTTTCAGGGTTTTGACTGGACAGATCATGGCACTTACCCTGGTGTTCGTCTGTCATGCCACCACCCTGTTCATCCTCATCCTCTTCCTCTTCTGCCATCTCAGCTACAGGGAGAATCATTCAGCATCGTGAGCTGATGGCTGAACTCTGGAGAAAGCAAATGGAACACACCATCGAGATCGAGGTTCCTGACGAAGCGATGACGGGACATTTTTTTAGAGATGTATGTAGCTAGATGTCAGCTGGAAAAAGGTGCAACGAGACTGTTCGTCTGATGCTTGATGGCGTGGATGATGTTGGAGATGGATGAAAAGGAGGCAGTCGAGGGAGAAATGTGCTCGACGTCATTCGCTGCAGCACTGGACGTTATTGACACGTGAGCCGTTGCCACGTGAGCTGCAACATTTGCCCGAATAGCAGAACATTTGTTACAACTTTCCAAGATCAACAACATCGTGATCATATCCACCATGCATCGACCAACGCTCTCGCGAGCTCTTCTAGTCTCCTTGCGGCACTCTTCCTCCTCCTCCTCTTCTTCCCAAATTCACCCCGCTTACCCCGCTCGTGATCGATTAGATCCGTCCACCGTCGAACTTCTAGATGATCAGACTCTTGGTACGAGGGAGAGGCGACGACGGAGGAGAGCCTCGGATCTTGAGAGGCGCTCCGAGGATAGGTCGGCTCCAGAGACCCTGGGATCTCCGCAGAAGGTCAATGGAGACATCGAAAGAGACACCCAGGACTGGGATGCTATTTCGGAAGGTTTCTCTCAGTCGCCACAAACAACAGCAGGACCATCTAGAGCCTTTTCTGTTTCTCATGCGGAAAATGTCGATGTCGAAGAATCAGAATACTTCGCACCAAGGGATGAGAGGAGATCGCCGGCTTCTGTGTTCGGTTCTAAGAGAATTGGAAGCGTTGTATTGCCAGGGCAGTTGATCGATGGGATACAAAAACAGATTGATGGTAAGCCGACTATGGTCAAGAATATCGCTCATCCATCTTTTCTAATGTTATTTCTCTTCGATCATCACCATTACATTATGCCTTCCCAACAGAAACAGACCCTCGCGACCTTCGACAAGCCTATCTCACCCTTTTGCCGAACTCGAACACCCCAGCCCCCTCAGCTACTCCGCACAAAACTCTCCGTCCCTCCCGTATCAACGCTCAAACACCGACTCTGGCTTTGGCGCAAGCAGCAACTGTTTTGCCGGGACAGTACGCTGTCCTGAGGAATGTGGTGAGAGAGATCAAGAGAAGAGTTGGGCGTGAGTGGATGGGAAGGGATGGGAAAGGCAAGGGCAAGGGGGCGGTGGTGTGGGATGGCGGGATGGGGAGCGCAATTTGGTGCATTCAAATGTTGGGATTCCATTGTGGGATGTGATGATTGCTGACTGTATGTTACTCTTCTAACAGGGCTTCTCTCGATGTCAATGGAGAACTGGCAATGCCAGAATCTTTGGAATCGCCTGTGGCAGCGAGCGCAAATATCACTGGAACGATCTTCAATCATGTCCAATCTTCCAGACATATGATGGACATCACTGAACTGCTGTTCGAAGGTGGGTTGAGTGAATAGTGGGAGGTTCATGAAGGAGAACTGATAGTCTTGATACCGTCATCCCTGTTTTTTTAGATGTAGATATCGGATCATCGAAAATCAATCATACGCGAAATCCTGCTTTCAATGGCAAAGTGAGCGCTTCTCATAATGTCATGAAATAGGTATCAAACTGATACATATCTATTTACCAGCCATCGGTTGTGTTTAGCACCTTTCACCTCTCTCGTCTCACAACCAAAACGGCCCGTATGCGACGAATCCAAGAATTCTGGGATTCGGGCGCCGAATTCTTTGTGAGTCCTCTTCGCGGTCACACCGTTCTGCTAAATCTGGGCTCATTGGGGACTTGATTTTCTAGATCATCGTCGACGCCGGTACGAAAGATGGCTTCAAAGCCGTATCGGAAGCGCGTTCTCAACTCCTTGAGCTTGGAAGAAGGACACCTCTTCATCCCGTGGCCTCTGATACACTAGACAAGAAATCGCGCAAATCACGTCGGGAAGCCAAAGCGCGAGCAGAAAACAACGAAAGAGACGTTAAGATGGTCGATGAGTTGCAGTCTGATGGCAGAGAGAAATTGGTCATCGGTGGAGAGGTATTCTACGAAGAAGGAGAGGAATCAATTATAAAGAAAAATGCTAGGGAAGAGGCGAAAGGGGAGGAAGTAGAAATGGTTGGAAGTCATGTGATTGCACCTGTGAGTCATCTCGATATCTCCTAGGTAGTGTGATGTCTGATGACAATACACCGCAGTGTCCACACGATGGCGCTTGTCCTCTCATACCCACTCGTGACATCTGTCATTTCTCACAACGTCTGCAAACGCCTTCTTTCCTGCGGCGAACCAAGCATTCTCAACGAGGCGACGAAGATATCAAATACACATACGTAGTCGTTCGACGAGGACAGCGTCCCACCGCCGATTTCGACGCCGTTCCTGCTGGCCGACTGGGTGGTGTTGGAAAGGAAGCTCTTCAACAAGCAAAGGAAAAGCTGGAAGGGAAGAGTGGTGTTTTGATGCCGCTTGGTGGAGAGGAGGATACCTTCCACATCATGTCCGATCCGGCGCATCATGAGCAGATGGAACAGCTTCAAGAGGTGCAAGAAGCTCAAGAGCGAGAGAAGGAAATGAGTGAGCAGGAAATGGAAGAGGTCTTAAGGAAAGAAGCATATACATGGCCGAGATTGGTTTATCCTCCGCTCAAGAGGTCGGGTCATGTTGTGATGGACACATGTCATCCGTCTGGTGAGTCCTTGAGGCGAATCTCGTGGTGTAGGACCTAATCCAGGTCTAATTTTCAGGGGTAATCGTCCGGCTAACCCTTCCCCGCTCGGCATCCAAACAAGCATACCATGATGCGCGCAAAATAACATGGGGTGATCTCTTCCCTCATCAAGTGAAAGGTGTTGAAGTTGTCCGATCTCGAGGCATCAAGAAGCTCATACCGCAAACTGACATCGAGAGCTTGCACGATGAAGACGAAGAGGTAATGGAAGCGGATGAGGATACCTTCGACAGCAAGGATTGGCCGACGGCGAGTCTGGTGGATATTGAAGCGGAAAGCAACTCGATTGAGAATGAGTTGACTGGGAGGAGCAAGGAAGAGGACGTAATTGTTAGGACGTTTGGATGATTTACATGGTCTTTGCATCCACCTGGCGTGGCGATGACTAATCAACGCGTCCAACATTCCTGACGACTTCAATTGATAACAACATGATTTGACTTTCCAAACTCCTGGCATCTCGTTTTTGGGTCCACTCTTTTACCGCAACACCATCACGCCTCATCATTATGTCTGAAATCATTTGTGCGATCTGCTCGGACAGCCTGATTGGCGCGATCGACCAGTACCTAGAGGAGAGCCCACCCGTAGTCTTCCCATGTGGTGAGTAGGAATTATTTGTTTCTCTTGACCATGCTTTCTAAAATAGCTGGCACCTCAGGTCATACCTTTCACCGCTCCTGCACTATAAAGTATCATGAATATCGCTTCTTCAATCCTCCCCAAGACATTACCTCCTTCACAGAGATTTACAATTGTCCAAATTGCAAGCTCTCTCCGGTATGCACATTCGATCACCCAGACAACCCAAAAAAACCGAAGTACACCCCACTATTCCTCGAAGTCGATCACCCGCCGCACGGCTGCGATAGTCCAGTCCTGCTACCAAGCGCCCGCGCTCGCACCTTGCTGGCTGTCTCAAAACGAATCGCCAAATACAGTGCGCTGGCTGATAAAGTTGCGGAGTATGTAGAATTAAACTATGACGGGAAGCTCTTAGATAGTGAGGAAGCGTTCGATAGCTATTTGAAGGCTGGAAAGGCTGCATTAGAGCATTTAGAAGATTCAATGGTCGAACAGCAACTGAAGGTGGGTTGTCGGTATTTTCACCCAGAGGATACTTTTGGCTCACGAACTGCATGAGAAGACCGATATTGATGCACTTCGGGAATCCCTCGACAAGTGTCTTCTTCGCTACGATTTAATCAATCGCATCTCCGACCTCAGCCTCCAGCTCGACCTCCAACGCGCTCAGGCCAATGCCAGAGTCAGCCAAGCAAAACAGGAGCTTCAGGGCAAACTTGACACTGCACAGGAGAAACTTGATGCCTTTGAAAAGTCTTTCCGAGATCTCCAGGAGGAAGAACGACGCAAGATTCTGCAAACGAAATACGAGTCAAATCTTGTCACCAAGGAATTGGAAGCCAAGTTTGAGGACATGAGGTTGGAAAGGGACAAACTCAAAGTGTCAATGAAGCAAACGAAGGAGGAAAATGATGGCATGAAGAATGCTATCAGGGATATCACGGATAAAAAGGAGAAGGCCGAAATGTGAGTCTTTTTTGGGCTCAAGACGAATGCGGACTCTTAGAAAGAAGCGGTCTCCACTGTATAGCTCCGCTCAAGCAGCAAACAAAAAGCTCAGAGAGCAGACTCAAGCATTGCTTGACGCTCGATCGCAAGCGGAAGATGCCAAGCAACGCAGGACGAAGCAGGTGAGTTCTCCACCGCTACTACTCGTATCATACAGATAACTGATTGTAACTCTAACTCATAGGCCGAGAAATACCTCGCAGCTGCTAATAAAGATAGGCAAGAGATCGAGACACTGCGAAGACAGGTTGCATCGTTGAAGGAAGAAAACGCGAGCTTCAGGAACTCTCTACCTATCCGATCTGATAGACAATCAGGCACCCCTTCCCTGCCTGGCCATTCGCGGCCAAGGGAGAGACATGCGACCTCCAACCTCCTTACCCGGAATACTGAAGACGCCTACGATAGCTTTGACGAGTCTGGGAGAATGGATGACCTTGAAGAGTCCATCCTCGAGGTCGAAATGCCGAGTCTCCATGATTCATTCTTCGCTGCTCCAGGTGGGCCAGCAAAGCCACACCCGACGAGGCGAGAGATTCGGATTCCAGCCAGCAAGAGGCGGTCGCCTAGCAATGCGACCGATGCCTCGCTGAAGACTTCGTTCTCTGACCCTTTCTCTTCTCCTATTACTGTCAAGCGCGATATCGCCCGTCCCACCTCATCAAGTCAAGCAGCGTCTCTTAAACCTATGAGATTCAGCATCGGCGCCAGCCATCCGCTTCCGGGCAACCCGAAAAGCCTGACCGCTCGCTCAGGTATTCGCAACAATCCATTTACTAGCATCGAGACCAAGAAGATTGGAAAGGAGGGCGATTATGCAGACAGTCACGGCCGGATCAAGAAGGGAGTGGTCAGTGGCCCGACCAGACGATTCAAGGCAACTCGATGAGACCATGCGGGCAATCGCCGGCAAATTTGACGACCTGAAGTCCGGCTCTCCACTCTATCAATTCTTCATCTCCCCCGGACGAATCTGCAATAACGACATTTATGAGACGGCTTGGTGTAAACTGCCAGAGAACGGATGACATTCATGACATGATGATACTGCTACATACAACGGATTGGCCTCCTTGCATTCCTTTGAGGTTTCAGAAGAACGACGTTTCACCTTTCAGTTGGCAAATTTCTTCGGCAAGTTTATGCAGGATTCTTTTTTTCACTGCTCACAGCTTCACAGGCTCGACCAACAAGAGGAGAATCCGGGTACACGGTAGTAGCAAGATGACATATCCGATCCAGTATGGCTCCGTGCAACGCGCGCTGTTGTTGGCATCCGCTATGACGATCGGTGAGTTCAAGTCAGGAAGACCCCACATGCCTTGTTTAACCAACTGTTCACTGTGACCTTGCAGTCATGAGCCAACTGGATCTGAGCGAAGAGATGCTGATATTCTATCAAGCCATCCGAGGTGTCACCATGTGTATGATTCTGTGAGTGCCTTATCATGTGTGCCCAATGGGATGTTATGGCTCTTACTAGTTGCTATTATGTCTTCAGTCTCATCGTCGGGGCAACGCTCATCATCGCCTTCCATCAATCAGAGCTCGACGCAGATGCTGCCCTCAAAGCCGAGCGACAGAAGCCTGAGAAGCGTAAGGAGCTGCCAGGAACGACCATGCCGAAGGTGGCCTATTCGGTGTGGGAGGAGATGGGGATGCATCCAAGCAATGCATTGTCTACTTGGAAATCGAAACCGAGACTATGGGTGGCACGAGCTGATGGAACGGTCACTTGACTAATCAAAGATCTAGCCATTAGATTTCCCTTTCCTCTCGGTAAAACAAAGGAGGGGGAAGGCGGTTCTCTGTACTTTGGAAGTGGTGTGGCGCCTCAAGTGGTGAGGCTCTTGACATCTTCCTCTTCCAGCGCATCCCTAAGCCCCTTTCAATTCACCGCAGGGCCATGTAAACAAGACCGAAGACAAATACAGTGACCGCTTCAACGCCGCCAAGAAAGAAGTTCTGGCGCACAATCCCGAGAAAGTAAAGCAAGAGCGACTCAAAGCGATCAGGAAGTATGAGTACGCTACGCGAAGAAAACAGTGGAAGAGAAGGTTCGATCATATGAAGGCCTTATGTGTGCTGATTATGTTGAGCTACAGTGAGTGGTATTTTGTCTCTGCTGACGAAGATGGGTTCAGAAACCTCTCTGTGTACAGTGAGCCAAAAAGCAGCACTAGCAGGACTGGCTCTCCTCATCTGGCAGGTCGTGAATTCCGAGCTCTCTCGTCTCCTGGAGAAGGAGCCAGGAGATAAGATGCACGAGAAGTATGCTGCCAGGTTTGGTACATATGCTACATCAAGACGGAGGCCAACGGGTGCCAGGAGTACGAAGTCAGAGGCAAGTAACGAGAGAGAGGAGGCTTTGACCGAACAGCTGACGTCCCCTCCCCTCCCATTAGTTTTCGAGGAGACCCGATATGGGGATGGGCTATCTTTATCAACCTGGTGGTGCGTATCAACATGACTCATTCAAGGGGGAGGATCAATCTGACCTGCTCCACTGCAGCTGGCAAGAACGGTACGCATCTCCGACAGATGCCTATAGTCCGACCTGCAAACTCCCTTCTCACCTCCCAGAACGAGGAGTATTCTGGGAGCCGCGCCGCACTCTGGGAATCCGAAGTGGCTGCCTCAGGACGAGGTGCCAGCTCGGGCATGTACAGCAGCGGAGACTTTGCTGGAGGAAGTGCAGGAGTGGAAAAGCTCCCCCAAGTCGGCATCAGTCAAAGCGGTCACGACGAGCTCACCAGACTTCTCGGACCTGCTCGTATGGCGGAATTGAAAATCAACGAGGAAGATGGCCAGTTGGATATGAGCAAATTGGAGTTCAACGAGGTGCAGAGATTGGCGGGCAAACCATAGAAACCGATGTTGATGTACAGAGAGATGATCAAACAAGTACAGGCTGGACGGCAAGCAGCACTGCGCTAGGCCTAAGCAGGTGGAGATATTGGGAAGCAGAGGTTATTGAGCAAATGGGGCTCCACATAAATGCAATCGGGCGCCGCGAGTTAGGTGACGATGCAGCGAGTAGCTATTTACTTGTGCCGATCGAAACACATATCATCTACATCTTCATCAGCATCAAACTGACACATAATGAGCTATCTCCGTCACCTCACAGGTGCTGCTCCAGCTCATCATTCCACCTATATCGACTATCTCTGGGACCCTTACGTCTTCGTGCCCTTACTCGTCGTATCTGCTGTCCCAATCTACCAGACTCTTATCAACATCCTCACCCCGAAGCCATTGAAAGGCATTCCCCATCTCCCGAAGCAAGTTCCTATCCTCGGTGATGCAGTAGAGGCAGGAAAACATATCAAAGAGTTCCGTAATTTTACCGGCTATTTTGATACGGTCGTCGAACGTTTGGGGAATCAAGGCGATGGCGGGATATGTCAGGTTGTTGTCGGATTTGGAAGGAGTGGGAAAATGGTGATAGTTTCTGATGTGCAAGGTGGGTTGGCTGGAAGGAGCTCATTACAGTCAAATACAATTTCCTGATCTTTGCGAACGGAAAATGACAGAGGCCGAAAGCATCCTTACCAAAAGGACCGTTGAATTTGATCGTTCGTCGTGAGCAGATCCACCCCGTGCAGCTGCGAATTTCACACAGCTAATCGAACCTTGCTCGCTGGTCTGCTTAGAGATACCGTGAGTGTGGCAATATTTTCACAAGGTACCCGTTTGACACCATCTTCCCTCATTATTCCTAAAGATCGCAGTATTTTCACTCCTTCTTCCGAATGGTCAGATCGCTATGCCAAGTGGTGAATCGCCTCTGCTTGTGGTACGAAATATCTGATGGCTAACTTTGGAATGGTTTCTTGACAGATCTTAGATGGAAGGTGGGCTTTGCGCAGTTCTTGTTACCGGTCATCAACTAATTGCCATTCTCGTGATGTCATCGATATCAGCACCACCGAAGGCTCGTGGGTGAGTATGAAGAGCTCTCCCATCTCCCACATCCACTAACACATGATCGGATGTAGGTCCTAGCATGACTTCCAAGGTTCGTTCCATCGGATTAGCATCCTCTCTAAAACCTGTTCTTAAAATTCCCTGCCACTGCATCCAGAATCTGAACATGTTTACCCCTCGCGCCGTGAATACCATTTCTAAGTTTGTTGAGCTATGGAACCTCAAGTCACAAAGGCTCGGGAAAGATGGGTATTTTGACTGCGTGGAGGATTTTGCTGTGAGTGTTCGTGCATCTCGAGCGGGCTTGGGACCTGATGAATGCGAGATCACCTTTCAGCGCGCTACTATGGTAAATATGAGAGAAACCTTACATGGTATCGGACCACATGCTCATGCTCTTGCTGTTTGTCTTCAGGACGCTATTTGCGAAATCACTTTCGGTGAATCCTACCAATGTCTCGAAATGGCTCTTGATTCAGTCAATAGTATGCCTATGGAGGTCACCAAGCGAGAACCCAACGGAGCTGTCCATTTTTCAAGTGAACTCCCCGCGATCTATACAGCCACACAGGATCTCAGTGACGTAGGTGAATCCCTCGTTTAGGCGGGGTTGCTTTACTGATTGACGTCGTTCCACCTTGCAGTCACTTCCCATCCTGGCCATCATTCCGAGACTCACCTTCTTCTTCACCAGCCTCACTTCCAAGTATCGCTCTTCTCTCAAGACCGTGAATGGTTTCCTCTACCGAAAGATCAGAGAGGGTCGAGCACGAGCGATTGAGCGTGGGCAAGATAAGGCTGACTTGGTAGATTGCGTTTTGGACTTGGTTTGCCTCAAGGAAACTGGATCTGATAAATTGGACGACGAATCGATGAGGGACGAGCTGCATCAGTTTCTGATTGCTGGTCAGGAAACTACGTGAGTGCTGTATTTGGGGGGACTTGGCGAGATGCTGAAAATGCCATGGTCACTCGGTTGCAGTGCGACGACTTTGACTTGGACTATGATCTATTTGGCACAGAACGTGGGTATATTATTGGTGTTCGTTGCTTATCCGCTGATCCGTATCGTCTCGTTGACAGCCCGACGTTCAACGCAAGCTCCACAAAGAACTCGTTGAACTCGGTCTTGGCGAGCGAACTCCCGGGTTCTACGATGTTCAGGCTGACAAGGCTCCTTGTTCGTGCTACTATTCTATATGTACACGCCCGGGGATGCTGATATGTTATCTCGCACAGATCTCGAAGCTGTAGTCTACGAATCTCTTCGTCTCGCTCGGACAGCCGGTGGAGTCACTCGACGGGCAATGACCGACACGACCATCCTGGGACACTTCATCCCACGAGACACCATCATTTATGTCCCTCTCTCTGCCATTCAAACTTATTCCGGTTACCAAGCCAAGAACGACGCTCTTCGATCCGAGACCTCGAAGGATATCAAGGCGTGGGAAGTTGGAAATATCAGCAAATTTGACCCGGAAAGATGGATCGTGGATGGCGAATTTGACAGTAAAGCTGGACCCTGGATGCCTTTTTCGGCTGGTGCGAGGGGATGTATGGGTAAATCACTTGCCGTGAGTCTATTGTCTAGAAACAAAAGCCCTCACCTAAACTGAACATCGAAGCTCTTTTTCCCTTTTCGTCAGCTCCTCGAACTCAAGCTCTTCATTGCTCAGATCAACTTGGCCTTCTTCCTCGAGCCTATTCCGGAGGGTAAACAGCCAATGGATTATATCGAAACCATAACCAGGAAACCGATCGTGTCGATGGTCAGACCTGTGCCTTGGTGAGCGAAGTCGAATTTGGAAGAAAGTTTAGACGACGGCACACCGTGATGTGGTCTAGTTTGCGGGACGTTGACGACGATACATGCTGGCCCGAGTAGTGACTTACTGGTGTTATTCTATATTCGTATCGGGTTACATTTCCGAAGATAAGGCCTTCATCGCCTCCCGTGGAATGTCGCGTGGCACCGACTGCCTGCAACCGCTTCTTTGAAACACTTCGACCTTGTAACAAGATCCAGGTTCAATCTCTGTACTTCCGTCATATCCAACAGCGACTTCGCTTCCCAATAGTCACATCATGAGCTTCCTTCTACAAGACGACCAGACCACACCATTCTCCTTACTGAAAGGACCCCGCTTCTTGCTTCCGATCTTCCTCATTTCCATATACCCTCTCTACCATGCCCTCCTCACCATCCTCACTCCCCGCCCGCTTCCAGGAATCCCACATCGTCCTACAGCGTTCCTCTTCGGAGATGCTTTGGCAATCGGGAAACATCTCAAAGAAAAAGGAACGCCGACTGAGTTTTTCGACGAGTTGGTGTTGGAGTTGGGAGATCAAGGCGATGGTGGTATTTGTCAGGCTGTGTTTGGATTTTTCAGGGCGAGCAGGATGGTGGTGGTTTCTGATCGACAAGGTGAGTGCTCGAAATCTGGTTCAAAAAACGAGAAGTGGTGATGGACAGATCCTCATTGTACAGAGGCGGAAGACATCCTTACGAAGCGTTCCCATGAATTTGACCGAGCTCTGTAAGTCGTTATAGAATCACGCAGCATATACACCTCCTCTGACCTAGAAGCTTCCGCAACTCCAGTGACACCGTAAGCGATTCAGACCGTCAGTATGCTTTCGGTCGATGAAAATGCTCATGATATTGCATTGTCGCCACATCCCGGTTGCCAGATCAACATGTTCTCCCCTCTCATTCCGAATGCGCAATTGTCATTCCCTACAAGTGAGTTTCGGCGTACATTGGCATGATGTCACTATCTGCATGGGTTTCTGACCTTTCATTCAGATGCGAGGTGGAAGGTTGGCTTCTCATATTTGCTCGTGCAAGTCCTCGTCGTTTTAACGTTTCGTGTCCATATTTTTTCCCCACCCAGCACCATCGCCGTCTGATGGGTAAGTTCAGACGGAACTTTGGAAAAGGGCATGTCACCGACGATTCTGATTGGATAGGTCCAGCCATGACATCCAAGGTCTATATAGTGCTATCCCCTTCTACCCATTTAGACCACTGACTTTCCTCCACCTACAGAACCTCTCAATGTTCACCCCTCGAGCGGTATCCGTGTTCTCTCAAGTTGTTGAACTGTGGAAGCTTAAAGCACAGAGATTGGGGAAAGGGGAATGGTTTAATTGTGATGAGGATTTGCAAGTAAGTTCGGAATAGAACTTTCCGAAGTAGGCGCTCGGTGCTGATATGAATGCAATGGCTGGATAGAGGGCGTTCATGGTATGTCATCTGTCATACACAGAGTGGCCAAGCTGAACTCTTTCTCCTTCTGGCGAGCTAGGACGCCATCTGTGAGCTGTTCAGTCCTCTTGGAGCATTCTCAAAGATTGACACGGTCGTCCTCAGGCGAGATCACTTTCGGCGAATCGTACAAATGTGTTGAGAGCGCTATCGAGCATTTTCAGTCCCTTCCTGAAACAGAAATTGATCATGCGGAAGATGGAACTGTAGTTTTGAATTGCGAACCTCCCGAGATTTTCACGGCTACCCAAGTGTTGTTTTGGGTGAGTACCTGATCAAAAATGGAGTCGAACGGCAACGAAGACGTCGTGTACTCTCAGGCCATCCCAACGACCGAACTTTTCCCCAAACTGGCGTTGTGGCGAACGTCTCTTACCACCCCCTTCCGTCGTGCTTCCGCTCTCATCAAATCTTTTCTGGACCGCAAGATCACTGAAGGTCGGGATCTTGCCATCGCCCGCGGGACAGAGAAGGCGGAACTTGCGGATTGCGTGCTAGACCTGATGTGTGTGAAAGAGATTGGGAAGGATAAGTTGGATGACGCTTCGATGAGGGATGAGTTGATGCAATTTTTGCTGGCTGGCCAGGAGACGAGGTAGGCGGTGTAGAGGTTCAATGTTGGGAAGAGTGTGTGAAGGCTGATGACGACTGCATGTTGGAAGTGCGAGTACAACGTGCTGGATGATGACCTACCTATCAAAGAGGGTAAACGTCCTGATTGCAATTTTTGGAAGTCAGCATCTGACCTGCTCTCGATAGCCTGACGTCCAGATCAAGCTGAAGAAAGAGCTCGTTGACCTCGGTCTCGCCGATCGTGCTCCTACGTTCGCTGATGTGCAGGCTGACAAGGCGCCGTGTGAGTGTTCCTGAGGTGTTTTGACGTGTCTGGCTTGGCTGATTCTCTCGTGTCCTCCAAAAGACCTAGAAGCCGTCGTGCACGAAACCCTCCGGTGTAGCAACACTGCTGGTGGCGTCACTCGCGACACCGTAAAAGACACTAACATCCTCGGTCACTTCATCCCCCAAAACACTCTAATCTACATCCCACTCGCCACAATCCAATCTTTCCCCGGTCGTCAAGCTACAAACGATGAGGATCGCTCCGAGACCAGCAAGGATAGCGAGAAGAACATTCACCCATGGGATCCGGAGACGATTAGAGAGTTCGATCCAGAAAGATGGATCAAGGATGGGGAATTTGCCCCAAAAGCTGGACCGTGGATGCCTTTCTCAATGGGTTCTAGGGGTTGTTATGGGCGTGCGCTAGCTGTGAGTCGGTTTGCTCTCCCTGCTCGCCCGCACTCTTCACCTGACATCGCTCTGACGTGCGTTTGATTTGACAAACCGTAGATGCTCGAACTCAAGCTCTTCCTCGCTCAGATCAATCTCAACTTCTTCCTTGAAAAAATTCCAGAACGCAAGCAACCGGAAGGTATGGTAGAGCATCTTACTCGCAAGCCCAAAGTCACGTATGTCAGACCTATACCGTGGTAAGGGTCTCGAGTTGGGATAAAGGGATGGACTTTGTCACCTTCACATTTTGGCTTTATTGTTTTCCGGAATGATACCTGCGTATCTTTCTCCAATCATCCCCCGGTTCTTAGGCGTCGTCGTTGATCCATTGTATATTGTCAGTCCAGCACCCAATCGACGTCATCTCGCAGATCCGTGCGAATTTGCGGTACCCATATCTATCTCAATCCAATGTTATATCGCATCAGATGATCTCTCGCTCTCGAACACAACTTGAAGTATAACAATTGCGACGTCCTCTACTTCTTGCCGACCATCGCGTTATCGTAGAAAGCACGCTCGGATTCTTCTGCTAATACCTCGTTGACGATTGGAGTGAGGTATCGGACGTCCTAATCGTTGGTGACAGTTGGTGGGTAAGGGATTTGATTAAGGTGGTTGATGTCGGTTTACAGAAGAATTGAATTAGTTTATTTCAGAAAAGAGGTGAAATGTAGAGTTGACAAAGGCATCGGAGCAGAATAGTCAGCTTTTGAGACCAACCATCAAGGCGAGGACGCAGCGTACGCACCTCCTCAGGCTTGAGCTGTTTGTCCTTGGGAAGGTCCTTGTGCAAGATAGATTGTTGAATAGCCACTCGAATCCTGAAAGCACGATCGTATGCCTCCCTTGCCGGCAGCCTTGAGAGCGCCTGCTCGTAACAAACCCAATATACCGTCAATTCCCAATTTGAGATGCACGGTGTGTTTTACCTAACGACGGGACAAGTTTACCTTTTGGACATCCTCCCTCTCCTCCATGATCAAATCATCGTATTTCAATCCCATAGCTCGGTGACCACATGCTTTGGCGTAGAAGTTGGCGAGTGGCTTGAGGGAGTTGTAGAAGGTGGATGAAGCGGCCTTGATTTGAGGAGCCAATCTGGGAGGGAAGTAGAGAGATGAGAGATGGAAGATGGAAGATGGAAGATTGTCAGTTTGAATGGGATCAAAGAGAAGGGTGGTTTGACCGAGTAGCGGGGAGAGTCCTGACAGCCCAACTCACGAGATGGAAAGAGGACCGTACATGGTGATGTGTAGATGATGTTGAGATTGGACTACGATGAGATAGATATGTGATATACGTTGCTGGTGCTTGGTCGACGACCCCGCTCGATCTCCCCTCAAGGCTCCGTCTCCCTCCGAAGCGCGCGCAACGGGACGCGCTTTTCCATCAACCCAGAGTGGCAAATCATCCCTCCTATGCAATGTCTATACAACCTCGATGTCGTCCCTTTCCATTTCAACCCACATAACAACGTCTAACCAGTAGACCATACTTCCATACCCATGCACTCGAACCGCCCCTTGGCCAACTCACTCCCTTCTTTCGCACATAGCACCTCATTATCATATGCAGGACAACGCGCAGAGGATCCATGCATGAAAGCCGCGTCCAGATAGAGACCGTATTTCCCATCACTGCGAGAGTAGATCAAAACCTCGACCACGTCAGCGTTAATAGGCCGATGGGATACAACACTACGTGAGACTCACCCTCCACCAAAAGAGATGAACCCGGATTGACACAGCGCGAAATAGTGATTCTTCCCTGAACATCGAAAGATCTCCGCTCGGACGTTGATATCCTCGCCAATCAGCTTGAATAGCCATCTGCCCTCACCGATTGGAAGTGAGCGTCTTCCACATTCTGCATATACAAACCCGACTTACGAGTCTCCTGATCCCGTATAAGTCCCTTCAGCCTTCCTTATCCACTCATTCATGAAAACTCCGAATCGTCGATTGTTACTGTCCTTGATAATCAGGAGATTACCTGCTTCTGGATGGATATGAGAGTGGTCCTCTATGAGTCGGTAGAAAGTCGATAGAGAGGCACCATGTTGATCTATCGAGACTGCGGGGTTGGTCGGGACAGCCGGTAAGTGTTCGCGGTACGAATGGACGGGAGTGGAAAGACTCACAGAGTAATGTCCATTTACTAGTCAAGCGTTGTCTAGGCGGCAGATTCGGTCGTAACTAGATCGCAAGTTTCAGACCAATAAGTGTCTCCTCTGCCACCATCCACATGCAAACTCACAGCATCAGCCGCCCACTCATCTAAAATCCCAACAGTCCCTTCCCTTCTACCCAACAACCTCGTCCCACTCCATTCTGTCTTTTCTTCATCTTCCTCATGTCGTACCACCCACTTATCTCCTTTGAAACCCGGTGCTCCACTCGGAGGAATATAACTTCCTCCACCCACACCACTCCCACTCCCACTAGGGCTCGCTCCAAAGTGTCCGAATAGGTCCGTCGTCTTTCTCAAGAATGGAGTATGATGAGACGTCTCCACTGGCATAGCCAACGCACTAGGAGCATCTAATTCTTTTTGTGAGAAACCAAACGATGCTAAACCGCTTTGAGTTCCGAATAGATCTCTCGAGTTTGGAGGGGAAAATGTTCCAGGTCCAATCACGGTTTTCCATTTTGATTTGATTTCCTGAGCGGCTTTACCTCCTAGCGTAGCTGCTTTGTGACCTTTCTTTGTCCATGATTTGCCTAAGATACGACTGAAGGACTCATCCTCTTCGTGATTGAGCGGATCACTTCCGGTCGCTTCAAGTGTGGATGGTGAAGTAGCAGCCCTTTCATGATCTCCATGTCCACCCTCCCCATCATCACTTTCTTCCTTCTTATCCAAGCTGTTAGTTCTCTCAAAGCCCTTCTCTGTCCTCTTCGGGAATGTTCCCACACGGCCAGGTCGGGGCAAGAAGTGACTCAACGCCTTGGTTGGGGAAACCGATAACCTCCTCATGCCTTCTTCGGCGTCCTCGGGGTGGCCATGCTGATCATGTTTAGGAGCGAGTGCTCTGTAGATGAAGGAGTCGCCAGCTTCAGAGGAGAGAGCAGGAGGTGACCTTGGCATGATATCGATTGTAGAGAGGCGACGTGGGGGTTGGTTCCGAGAGCCTAAAGGAAAGGGGTGGGGTGGTGAGGATGTAGCTGCTGTATGATACGAACTTGTGGGTGTTCCTATCATAGACGGTCCTCCACTGATTCCGCCATCAGGACCAAGGAGGAGAGTAGCATCCGGTCCAGAATATAATTCCAGATGTGGATCACCCGGTAATGGTCTGACCTCACCTGATTCTTCATCTGTAAGTAGGTTTATCAGGACCGCTGAATGATTATGGTGAGCGTCTCGAAGTTCTGGCTGTCTTTGTTTGGAAGGCCCAGCTTCTGTGGCTGATTGGGTTTGTGATGAAGACAGTCCAGCATTCAACGCATGTGCATGTTGTAGATCTTCGAAAGATCCAAGAAGATCGTGTTCTCCTAGCTCATGACCCGCACCACTGGCTTGCAATTGAGGCTGATGACCATTCTTGTCATGGAGTTCCGGGGAACTACTACGTTGTGAGGGAGTAGAAGGAGCGGAGTGAAACTCTCCGAATGAGGTTTCACGGAGATGCTTTGGCTGAGGAATCGTGGAGGGACGGTTCATGATGTTAGGATTCGAGGAGAGATGTCAATGAGAAGAGGTCGAGAGGGAAGAGGTTGAGCGGTATGCGAAGATTGCAGTTGAAAAGGTTGAGCGTGAACCTGAGCGTGATATGCTGTATCGTTTGGTTCGTTAATCTGATAATGAAGTGGGTGAAAATGCCATGGTCTAGTCGAGGTGTGCTGAGTGCTTGTTTGTGTGTTTCCGTTTCAGGTAGAAGATGTCACCTCAGTCGCCTTCCACGCCGTCTCCGTCTCCGGCTCGCCCTGGAATGTGCCCCATTGACCTATTTCACGTGTCGACGCGACGATTAGCCCGAGTTGGTGATTCTCCCAGATCCCTCCTGAAATGAAATGAACACCTCCTCACAATCCCCATCTCTCTCTCCTCATCAACGACATTCCCGTCATCTCATCAACACGGTACTGCGTGCTTCATCATCCCTCAGTACCACCGAGAAATACTTCTACTTCCGCCCATAAATCTGCCACTTTGTACAGCTATCGGCTTTGCGAGGAGTTTAATACTTGGTTTATAACTTCAACCTAGCCAACATGGTGAGATTATCTTCTCTACCTTATCACCTCGTACATCTTCTTACGAAAGTACTCGTTCGATATCTCAGGGTGTCCCAGCGCTTTTCAGATGGTTATCCAAGAAATATCCAAAGATCGGTACGTCTCTCTCCCATCCTCTCTTCACCAACATTCAAACCCTTCCTTCCATACTGACGCCACCCCAACTTCCCGTCATTTCTCCCGCCTCAGTCGAAAAAGTGGTCGAAGATACACCCACCAAATGGACCTCCCCAGATGGAGAGGATATCATAATACCCGTCAAATACGAAGATCCGAATCCTAATGGATTCGAGGTCGATTGCCTATATCGTGAGACCAATCTTTTTTCCACTCCCGCTCTACGCTCTTCTTCAGCTAACGCCTTGTCCTCCTTCGTTCATTCTCGCCTGCAGTCGATATGAACGGAATCGTCCATCCTTGTACTCACCCAGAGGGTAAACCCGCCCCAGAGACCGAGGAAGAGATGATGGTCGAAGTCTTCAAATATACTGAGAGAGTGGTTAACATGGCTAGGCCTAGAAAGCTGTTAATGATGGCGATCGGTGAGTTACTGGCTATCCACTAAATGGAGAGTGATGGTGCACTTATATCGATCACTCATGTGACTGCGAACAGATGGTGTCGCTCCGCGAGCGAAAATGAATCAACAGCGTTCAAGACGATTCAGAGCCGCTCAAGAAGCATCTGAAAAGGAAGAAGAACGTAAAGAAGCTATTAAATTGTTCGAAGCGATGGGACATCCAGTTTCCGAAGCTACTCAGAATAAAAAATCTTGGGATTCGAACGCAATCACGCCGGGAACTCCTTTTATGGATTTGTTAGCTGCCAGTCTGAGATATTGGGTGGCGCACAAGTTGAATACTGATCCTGGATGGAAAGATGTGAGTAGTCGTGCTGACTGATTGATATATGGGAAGGGGAGGCTGAAGGTGTCGGGGTTCACTCATAGGTACAAGTCATCATTTCCGACGCTTCGGTTCCCGGTGAAGGTGAACATAAGATCATGGATTGGATAAGAAGACAAAGAAGTCATCCCGAACATGATCCTAACACCAGTCATGTGATCTACGGATTGGTACGTCCTTTCTCCCCTCCTATCATATTCTAGTAAAGCTGACAACGGCGGACATGGGATACTGAAAACAGGACGCAGATCTGATCATGCTTGCGTTGGCCACTCACGAACCTCATTTCAAGGTGCTGAGAGAGGATGTTTTCGCTCAGCAGAGTAGAGATTCGGCTTGTAGGATTTGTGGACAGACGGGACATATCGCTGCGAATTGCAAGGGTGAGTGGGAAGGGGTTTCAGAATGGTTCTCGCTTTGAGAGTACGGTCGTTGACAAGAAAATGGGAATCATGACGTTCTTTTCTACATCAGGCGACAAAGTTTCAATCCTAGCATCCGAAAATAAAGCAAAGGTCGAAAAGCCAGTTGAAGACAAACCTTTCATTTTCCTTGATGTCGGCGTCCTCCGTGAATACCTCGCTATCGAACTTGATCTCCGCCTTCCTACAATTCCGTTTGACCTTGAACGCGCGATCGATGATTGGGTATTCCTCATTTTCTTCGTCGGAAACGATTTCTTACCCCATCTACCTAGTTTGGAGATTCGAGAGGGTGCGATTGATACCCTGCTGAAGATCTGGAAAACCGAGTTTGAGAGGATGGGTGGGTATTTGACGAATCATGGAAAAGTTGAATTGGCGAGAGCGCAGATCATCTTGGAGGGTTTGGCGAAGAGCGAGGATGAGATCTTTCAACGGCGGAAGGAAGGTGAGTGGTCGTCCTCATGGTTGTCGGCCGCGTCTGGAAGACTGAATCTGAACTCACGTTGCAGCCGAGGAACGTCAAGACCGCAATGAAAAACGTCGTCGAGTCGAGGAACATCGTCATCAAGACAACCAGAAAGCTGCAAAGCAGGCCGGACCCGGGTTGTCAATGGGCGGGACGGAATATGTCGCAGTACCAGTGCCCGCTAGTGATCTTCCTCCTAGAATACATCCATCGCTCCCGACTCGACCTGGTTTCGAGGTGTTGCCGACGGCAGAAGTGGTGAAGCCGGTGGCTCCGACTGGTGAGTCGGGATCCCATTATTGCTACGCCCGCCCGCTAATGTATCATCCTCAGGCTCCGACAAAAAGGCCAACCTTAGTGCGGCCGAAGCCCTGAAAGCAGAGTTAGCAGCGTCTATGGGTGATGACGAGGAAGAGACCGATACAGTCGCGTCTGTAGTTGCCCCTGAGACTGCAGAAGCCCCTGCAGAGGCCGTGGAAGAGGACACTTTAGCCGACGAGGGTGATGTGGACGAGTCGATGGCCGATGATCAACCAGCCAGCGACCTGAATATCCCAGCTCTCCAAGGGGACCAGCCTCGAGGCAAGAAACGGAAGGCAAAGAAACAAGGGCCTGGTCTAGCCGTAGAGGGCGACGAGGATGAGGATGAAGAGGAAAACGATGAAGATGAAGCCCCACCTAATCCGGACGCTGACCAGCCGGTGCCAAAAAAGAAGCTGCAGGTAAATGCAAACGGGACTGTCGAATACGACGACGACGTCAAGTAAGTCATGGAGTATGGGCATCAGCTGAAGTATTGTGCTAATCCAGGTCACTGCGACAGACTCTGGGAGCCGGGATACAGAGAGAGATACTACCGTTCAAAGTTCGGCGTGGAGCTCAGCGATGTAGAATTCCGCAAGCAGTGAGTTGCGATACGTCATAGTTTCGAGGAGGTCCTTGCCTAATTATTCCACCTCATCCCAGAGTCGTCAAGTCATACTTGGAAGGTCTCTCTTGGGTTCTGCATTACTATTACCAAGGAGTAAGTCTGCGCACTTCTTGTTTACTACATGAAACCGGTTGCTCATCTTCCTCAACGACTTAGACGCCGTCGTGGAACTGGTTCTACCCGTATCACTATGCCCCCTTCGCAGCAGACTTTGAGAATATTACACAGTACGAGATTGGTTTCAAGCTAGGTCAACCATTCAAGCCGTTCGAGCAGTTGATGGGTGTTTTCCCGGCTGCAAGGTAAGTCCACATGACTCTGATGATGTTTCGCCGATGATCTTATTCCTATCGACGTTTGTCCAGTCGCAAACATCTACCCGAGCCATATCAACTTCTCATGACGGAGGAGGAGTCTCCCATTTTGGACTTCTACCCTGGCGATTTTGAAATCGATATGAATGGCAAAAAGATGGCATGGCAAGGCATTGCACTCCTTCCCTTTATCGAGCAAGATCGACTGTTGGCCGCCATCGCGACCAAGGAGCCACAACTGACCGTCGACGAACGGCGTCGGAATGCGTGGGGAGACAACGTCATGCTGGTGGCAGAGAAGAACAAACTGCATGACGGATTGTGTGAGCTGTATACGAAGCAAAAGCCAAAGGCGGTGAGTCTATCATACCCCATTTGCTAAACAGACTAGCGCCTAATCCGTCTTGTAATCCTGGTAGCCGATACCTATCGACGCCAAGCTCTCACGAGGTGTGCTTGGCGGCGTTCTAGCTGACCCACACTTCATACCTGGATCCACAATCTACTCTCCTCTCTCCGACATGGATGAATGCCCCGACATCCATGACAACAGCTCGCTTTCCGTCCGATACTACTTCCCCAAGATGATGAAACCACATCGATCCGTCTTCCTTCCTGGCGCGAAACCTGATCGACCCGTATTGAACGAGTCTGATCGAGAGTTTGTGCGTTCGGGAGGCAGTCGAGGACGGGGACGGGGTGGCGGTCCAGGAATGGGAGGAGCAGGTCGTGGTGGTCGAGCTGGTTATTCTAGTGGGGCATCGACACCGAACGGTCGAGGTGGATATGCCGGGGGAAGTGGGTATTCGACGCCTTCTTACGGTTCGCCGGCTGGACGTGGTGGCTATGGATCTAGCTACGATAACTCGCCGTGGATGAACCCAGCAGGGGCGGGGACAGCACCTAGAGGTGGATACTCTGGGAACGGACTGGGTGGTTACGGCGGTTCACCGGCTGCTGCCCCATCGGCGAACGGGTATGGAGGATACGGGGTGGGAGCGAGCTACAGCGCCCCGTCAGGACGAGCCGGATATGGAGGAAACTCGCCGTATAGTAATAGTGAGTCTGCGCTTCCCCGTCGTCTACAAGCTCCTGTCTAAATATTTCTCTATCCGCAGTCCCAACAGGATATGCTTCCCGACCGCCTTCATCTGGCCCGACACCGCATGCCCACCATCATCATCAGACGCCACCATACCCCAGCCCCTACGCATCTGTTCCTGGAGGCACTTCAAGTGGATACCAAGGGTATGGATCGGGCGGAGCGCGAGGTGGATATGGAGGTACCGGTGCTGGACGTGGAGGTTATGGAGGTCGAGGACGTGGTCAATGAGTCACGCCGGGTAACAAGGTAAAGGCTTCGCATGTGTATAATAGCACGGAGTGAATATGTGGTAGTTGTCGTACAACGATATCAAAATGCAAGTATGTTGTACATGACCATTGGCACTAATGGGAGCGTTCCCATTGGCTGATCTGACCAAAAGACAGAGCGTCGACAGATGGAAGGCTTGAGGGAAGGTAATCGCTGGATGCGCTAGCCTTGTCGGTCGTCTTGCTCGACGCTTCGGTCTGCTCCTGGTATGGATTATGAGGTGTCCAAAGTGGTCTGGAGTCTAGAGTTGCGATTTCCAATAGCGGTGTCGATTCCTTTGTTACCATTTTCTTCCCACATGGTTCTGCTCGCCCATCGGGATGAGTGAAAGAGCTAACCTGGTACCTATCGCACCCTACTTACTTGCACACATTCCTTGAACGCCTTGAACTCCTCTGCACACATCCCTTTCTGGACATCTTGATACCGTTTCCCGACACATGCGCCGTACGCCAGAGCCTGGAGGGAAACAAAGTTCTGGTTATGAGATGGTTTGGTCGCGGTGACATGGAATTATGATGCTCACCTGAACTGAACAGGACTTGGTGGCTCGTGCGAGTTTTCTCAGTGGCGCTTGGGATGGTTTTACAGAGGCTGGAGATGGCATGATCGTCGTGATGTCGCTGAAGATGATATCGATGATATTTGAGCAGATCGGATCGACGCCTGAATTAATAAATGTCAATGAAATGTTTTAGCTTGTTGGTTACCTAACGCGTCTGCGCATCCCAATCTCGTCCCCATTTCGGTCTATTGTGTATCTGACTGCTCTTGATTCAGCAGCGTCCTCTGATGGATCATTCATCTCTCACCAAATGCAATCAACGTCTTCCCGCTTAGCTGCCATTTCCCTTGCTCCGAGTGGCATCTTCCAACTGGGACTAGCAGCGCGGGATAGATCGCCAGGCGAAGACAGCGCGGGCAAGGTTGAAGATGGAGCGGTGTCTGGTCATGAGGTGGTGGTGAAGGATACCGAGGAGGGAAGGGATGATTGGGACGCGACGGAGGAGCAAGAAGACTCGGATAATGATGTGGAAGATGATCAAGATGGGCAAGATAGCTCGCCAGAGACGAGTCCACTGGGACCTTCATTTCACCCGATTCCGACGCCAGTTACAACGCCAACAAGTGCGCAACCTGCAACACAGGAAGTAGAGGCTCCACCACAATCTTCTGCGGAGACGAATAACAACATACGACTGGCCGGAAACGCTATACATCAACAAGCTCCGGCGTCTCCGCCTCCTAGTTACGAGTTCGCGACTTTGTCGTTCAACATGGTCCCACAGCTTCGATTGGAGCGTGAGAGGGAGGAAGCGGCGTTGTCTGGAAGCTCAGCGACACCGCATGCGACTCCACCGACTGCTCAGAACGTCCCGCGACCAATCTCTCCGCCAGCTCCTTCAAATTCAATATCTATCGACCCAACACCTGCCGAGGCAGGACCCGCTCAGCCGCCACTCGCCCCGTCCACCCATACATTTGCCTACTCATCAGGCTCAATGCTCGAGCTCCTCTCCTCTTCCGGCTCCGAATCCGAGGATGATCTCCCTAATCCTCGTTCCTCTTCTCCTACACCAGCAATCCCACCACCACGGCAGAGCAGACATCGTCGACGGCCTTCTTCACCTGCGTCGATACGATCGTTAATCCAGATCATGGATCATACAGGAGAATTAGGTCGGGAAGATGATGACGAGGAGGTACACCGGCCGCCGGGACTAAGAGAAGGCTTCGCGAGAGATGTGGCGATATCGAGATGGAGAATTGTCGGTGGGTCGAAGTGGAATGATGGGACTGCGCACGGAGAGGCCTTGAATGTTAAATTTGGAGCATATGTCGGTGTGTAATAGTGGTGGGAAGGATATTAGTGGATGGTTAGGCTGAGACGATGAAATACAGTATATGATTGCGAGATTACGACACGGATAGTGAGTAGCATTCGTCTGCGGAGCTTTCCGTGTGCCTCTCGCTGACTCAACAACCTCCTTGTGTAGGGGCCAGTTATCATCCTCCGTAGACGATACAACGACTTCCTTAAACTACGGGACGACTTGCGGCGAGCGTTTCCGGTAAGAATGACGTCTGTGCGGTTTCTGACAACATCACGGGCTAACCACCACCCGCCATCTTGCTAGCGATTGCGACAAACAATCCCTCAACTTCCACCGAAGAACGTGTTGTGTAAGCGAGCAGCTCGGTAACCTTCTGTAGTCTGGAACGCTCACAACTTGACCGTCTATCACAGCGAAATTCGAGCCATCTTACCTCGAACGGCGGAAAGCTCGCCTTCAATATTGGCTCAAGACGGTGATGCTGCATCCTGTTCTTGGGACATCGCCACAGGTCAAGGAATGGGTGTTGCAGGCGTGAAATTAGGAATTTTTTTAGGCGACCGAGTTGTATATGTGAAAGGATTAGATCATTTGTAGAAGGTACTTCAGCCAGAAAGGCAGATTGTAAGCATGATCATCAGGATTTAATATACAACGAGTGAGGGTGTGAGGGTAAGCGCCCCTGTGATTAATCCAGATCCAGAACAGACGTGACTTTGAATCCTCAGTTGCCGTCGCCACCTGGAAGGAGCGAGCGGGTTTCACAACGTTAGCCCAAGCCCAAAGCAGCGAGGCGACATCTCCGCCTGAACTCACCCGACTCGTTCGTGAAAGCCGTATGCTTCGCCACATCCGCATCAGACACCGTCTTCCTATTCACTCCGATCGCTTTGATAAAATCTTGTATCGTCAAAGGAGGTTCCAGAAGTTCGTCTGATCCGACATCGGTCCAGGCTCTCTCGATAGCATCCGGAGCGCCAGGCGAGCAAGGAGTGAGCTTGTTAAGCATGATGGATGGGTCGTCTGGAGATGGTACTTGAACCTGTGATAGAATAGCATATTAGAATCCCGCTAGACGTGGGATAGCGGTCCCCAAGCAAATAGAATCACTCACTGCCTTGAAATGGGTAGCTCCGAGAACTTTTCGAACGGGTTGCATGAGGGCGTCTCGTACGATGACAGCGATATCACTTCCAGAGTAGCTGAGAGGCGAGGGAGAGAAGGTTGGGAGGGGAAACAGGAGAGCCGTAGTTCAGCATGACAGTCTTCGCTGGCAATGCAATTCAGCTCCATCTCCACTACTCACCCGTCAGTTTGCTTCGCCAGCTCTCTGTAATCTTTCTGCGTCATTTGACAGGGCGTAGTGCCGACGTTCAACTCGAACATTCGCTTTCGAGCCTCGAGATCTGGAAGAGGGATGTAGATACGCTTCTCGAATCTGGGAATGACGGTGTCAAGGATGAGTGGCGTTGAGGGAACCCGTTAACTCTTCCCTCTCCTCACCGTCGTTTGATAGCGGGATCCAACTGCCACGGTATGTTAGTAGCTCCCAATACCAAGACCCCCGTGTCATCATTGCCCACGCCATTCATCTGGACCAAGAACTCGGTCTTGATACGTCTACTGGCTTCGCTCTCTCCTTCACCACGCGTACCGGCTAGGGAGTCGACTTCGTCGATGAAGATGATTGAGGGTTTGTTTTCTCGTGCCATCTGGAAGAGTTGTTTGACGAGTCTGCAGGTTTGCAATGTGAGTGTTAGAGACTGACGAGGTATATATATATTTCATAACCGCCTGGTGCTCTCCCAGTCACTCACCTCTCCGATTCACCCATCCACTTACTGACCAAATCACTACTACTAACACTGAAAAAAGTACTCTTCGCCTCCGTAGCCACCGCCTTCGCTAAAAAACTCTTACCAGTCCCTGGAGGACCGTACAGCAAAATCCCACGCCAAGGTGTACGTTTTCCAGTGAAAAGGTGGGGGAATTTAATTGGGAGAATTACAGCTTCTTTTAATGCCTCTTTGGCTTGAGCGAGACCTGCAACGTCGGACCATTGGACGTTGGGCGTTTCGGAGAGGATAGCGCCTGAGATGAGAGGGGAAAACGTAATCAAATCAATCAAGCCCCTTGAAAAAAACCAATTCGCGAGTATGACCTCCCACTCACTACTCAACCCAGCTCTTAATTTCTTGATCTCCGGATCCAACTCCTCCTCCTTGCCACCTCCCGCTCCATCACCCGCCACACTTCCTCCTGCACCTCCACTTGCACCCACCACCGCCCTCGTCCGTTTCTCAGTCGACTTTGATAAGTGCTCCTTTAACTTTTCGGCACGATCGAGATATTCGGTGAATTTTTTACGAATGAGTTCTTTAAGTTTGTCGTTTTTTTCATCTGCAAGGAGGGGAGGGGTGAGTCAGGAGAGGGGGGTGGAGGAGAGGAGAGGTAGGAAGGGAACTCACATTTCATTGCCTGTAGGGTTGAAAAATGTAGTGAGTCAGTCAATTTGATTCACAGGCACCAATTGTTCGCTCTAATATCGTTCTCGTTGCCATATTATGTATGTATATCCAATGGACGTGCGACAGACTGTCCTCGTACCAACCGACCCCCCAGTCATATAGTCATTCGCTCTCCCTCCTCTTTCTACTTGGACGACTTGCAGCCAAGCTCAATCTAACCTTAGCTCATACCCAGCCCATCTCCCAACTCCACCAACAACCATCGCCCAGCCCCAACCTCGCATCATTCCCAGCTTCACCAGCACACACCACCACCAGCCCCAACTGTGGCAAATAAAGACAAAGATGTTCTAAAATCACACCAATGAGACAAAAGACCAAGCGAAAGTCCATTTCGCTCGATCTCGTTATCCGATTTTGGATCCAATCCCTATCTAGAGAAAGACAGGAGTAGTGCTCTGTCTTGCAAGATAGTATTGGTGGGAAAAAAAAACCGCTTCGTAGAGAAAGAGAGAGTGTTGTGTGAATAGCAAATCAACGTTCTCTCTACCTCCGATCTTCGCAAAAAGTAGAAAATGGAAATCAAAAAGACCCTCGATGAATTGCTCGTTATGCAATACCCACCATCACCCACCATCAAACTTGACTCTACTCGCAAAGAGACGAGAAGGTGTATATATCCATTCGATGTTATTTCTCTCAGCCTCGAGGAGGAAACATAACGGTACTCCGCTCCGCTCGCTCGTTTGCTCGTTTAGTCAGACTAGCTATGAGAATAGTAATCATCCACTCTACCTCGCGCGCGAAAGATACTGTTTACTGAGACTCTACTCTGCTCTGTTTTTTTTCGCCGGAGGAGCGTGTTACTCTCTTCAAATTCTCTTTCTAAGAGAATGTAACTCTTTCTCCTCACGAGTGAGAGGTTGATTGCTCACTACGCTGTAGGAGACATTGCGATTACCCTTTTTCATTCACGTGAAGAGAATGTATCTTCGTTTCGTTGCGACGGAGAGAGCGCCTTGCTGTAGCGTTCACGAAAAGAGTGCCTTGCTCGCTTCGTTCGCGCGGAAGGAAAAGCCGATATCCTGCCATCATCCCTCTCCATCTATCCAGCCACCTCCCTGCTCCGAACTCCACAATATACCCCACTCCATCTTATCCGCATACCACTTCAACTCCCACTCCCACTTCCTCTTCCTTTCTCTGTCCTCCCTCTCCCCCCCCCCCCTCCTCCTCCTCCTCGTCTTCACTCACCATCATGAAATAATCCAAACTATTCTGATACTGCTTATAAGCTTCTGCATAATTCTGTTTCGTATCTTCTTCGATTGCTTTGGATACGATTTCTATTGCTTTCTGTTTTTTTGGTGAGGGAGAGGGAAAGGGAAAGGGAAAGGGAGGGGTAGTGATTTAGCGAATTGTGATACGAGAAAGCCTATGATCCTATCCCATCCCATCCCATCCTGAGCCACCCATTCCCCATCTTCCATTTCCTCCTCCTCCTCCTCCTCCTCCTCCTCCTTCTCCTCCTCCTCCTCGTCACTCACATCTAAGAAATTGGAGTTACTCATGATTGGACTCGTCTACTGTCCTAGGAGTGGTCTCGATGGTGGTTGGGATCGATTGAAACCTGAGTTTAGTTAGACTGACATCCTCCGCCCATTCAATCCCGCCCCGCCCCGCCGCCGCCGCCGCCGCGTTATCACTTTCCAGCACGTGTTCATTACACGTCATCATGACCCGTTGAAGCTTATTATCATTAAACCTCTCGATTGCCACGTGCCAACATCGATCACGCCATCGAGAGATTGACTAATTACGATAATTCACAATTATTATTATTATTATCAACTAGGAATTTGGGAAACCTCAGCGGAGACGACGACGACCAGGAACAGACTTGGACCTTGGCCTCTCTGACATTCCAAGGGAGTGGTCATCATCGACACCCATAGACAGCTTCATACCATTCCAGTCCCATTACCCCATCCCATCCCTCCATCTTCCACACCATGCCACCTCGTATCCCCATCCCATCCCTCCCACATCGTCTCCCAAACTCACTCTCCCTCCATTATACCCGCACACGTACACTCTCCACACCCTCCGCTCCTTCCTACGACATCCATAACGCTCAATCTCCAACTCCACCGCAATTACCACCACGACGTAGACCGATATTCCAATCGGTTGGGTTTGGCATAGCAGGAGGTGGTGGTGGTGGTGGAGTTGGCAGGGTCGTGAGGAATGGGAATACGAATACGAATACGAATGCAAGGAGAGAAGAGGAAGTAGGTCCAGATGGATTAGATATGGGTGAAAAAAGACAAATTGGGGTTCAAACTGAGAATGAAGATATCAAAGAAAGAGTTGATGGTGAAGATAGTGAAGCAAATTATACAGTTCGTACATCTACTTTATCTCTTTTTTTTTTTTTCTCTCTCTCTTTCATCACCCGCCTTCCTATAACAACTCCCCAAGGTGAATACATATTAACCTATTCCAATCCTTTTTTCCTTCTACCCACCAACCAACCAGCCCCCTTCATCCACCCTTCTCCACTCTCTCACATCCCCACTCCCTCTCCTCTACTCCCCCCATCCACTCCCATCCTCATTCCCATCCTTCTCCTCCCTCTCCTCTCCACCTCCACTTCAAATCGCATACGAGACATACGGTACTCTCTCTCCCAAACGAGATAATGTAATCCTATTACATACAGGGTTATCAGCTTCTTCTCATGTAGCGAGTGGTGGGAATGGAGTTGATAGAGAGACCAAGGAGAGGAAAGGATGGTGGGAGGATTTCGTGGGGAAAGGGAAGAGTATAGATACGGATAAGTTTTTTGTTATTTGTACAAATGTCATTGGGGGTTGTTTGTGAGTTTTTGCCTGGGGGTTGGGGAGGGGGGGTTTCTTTTTGGTGGCGAGCGAGCGAGGGATGGGGAATTCATGATCTGGAAGAACTAAACACCATTCATCTTCATCTATCTTTTCCCTCTCTTGTCCCCCCCCCCTACCCCCACCCCAAAAAAAAAACAGCGGTTCAACAGGACCATCCTCTCAATGGCCATCCGGTGATCAAAACGAAAGATGGGCAACTCGATTCCCAACTCTTTCCATATTCGACATGGTACGAGCTCAACTCTCCCTTCTTGATTCTCTCGATATCACCAAAGTTTACGCATCGATTGGATCATCGATGGGTGGTATGCAATCCCTTGCTTTGGCTTATATCGCTCCGGAGAGAGTGGGAAGGGTTGCTAGTATAAGCGCGACGGGGAGGAGTGGATTGGGTGGGGTTGGGATGAGGTATGCGCAGAGGAGTGGTGAGTTGGTGATTTGGGAGGGAGGGGGGGGGCAAGGAAATGGTAAGATGAAAGGGTACTGATCACTGATGAATGTCTACCATCTTCTTCTAGTTCTCATGGCTGATCCGAATTGGAATCGAGGGTTTTATTACGATGGTGTACCACCTCATGGTGGTATGAAGCTTGCTCGTCGTAAGTCCATCTAGCTTCTCGTCCTCCTTGGCCGGCGTTCACCTAAACCACCCTGCACTCTTGATTTCCTTTTTCTTTTTTTCTTTTTAAAAGAAATCGCCACCATCACCTATCGATCAGGTCCGGAATGGGAGACTCGATTCGGTCGTAGGATGCTCAGTGAGACCGAGGATAAAGATGGGAATAGGAAGATTGGAACTCCAAGTTTGAGTCCTGATTTTTTAATTGAGACGTATTTGGATCATCAAGTGAGTGACAAAGAAGAAGAACGAGGCGAGCGTTTGCTGATGTTTTGCTTTTCTTTTTTTGGTGGTGGTGGGGGGGGATTAGGGAGAACGATTCTGTCTCACGTACGATGCAAACTCAATGATCTACCTATCAAAAGCGATGGATCTCTTCGATATGACGGAAGAATCATTAATCGCTCTCGCTGATAAATTCGCTTCCAACTACCCAACGGATCCACATCCATTCCCATATCCTTCTTCTCCACCTCCTTCCTCATCACCTCATCCCTCATCCCCACCAATCACTTCAAAATCAAACCCTTTCATTCCTACTTCCAAATCACCTCACCTCCAGTCCCTCTCCCGTGGTCTCTCCCGACTTTCCTCCATCCCCGCCCTCGTACTCGGCGTTCAATCCGACGTCCTTTTCCCAGTCGAACAACAACGGGAACTAGCGGATGCATTGAAGTTGGCAGGGAATAAGGAGGTCACGTATTATGAGTTGGGAGGTGTTTGGGGTCATGATACGTTTTTATTGGATGTACAGGGTGTTGGTGGGGCTATTAGAGGTTTCTTACATTGAGAAACAGAGAGAGCAGGTTTGGCAGGTGTCGGAATGGAGTAGGATGCGGGAATAGGTACTTAGGTTGTAGATTATTTATGATGAACTGCGGGGATAGAAGCGAAGCAGATTGTCATCCGGCGTAGTTTGGCAAAGCTGAGCATTCAAGACTGTAACATTCAGACTGGAACATTCAGACTGGGCATTCAGACTGGGCATTCAGACTGGGCATTCAGACTGGGCATTCAGATTCTCACTTCGCAGTCACTGGGCGGGCAGCTTGAGCTAAAGCCACATTTAGTTGAAATAGAACAGTGTCGGTTATCTTGCCAGTCGCCTCCGCATGGAACACTCTCCTCGTCTCGGTGTGCGTGTGGAGTTTTGGCAGCTCACACGAGCGGGGTCAGGCGAGACAGACCTCGAATTCTACTTATCTCCTTCACTGTCACCCATTATGACGACTGCCGCAAAACACTGCTGAGCTTGCGGACTGGGGACTGCGAGTGTACAATAATGATATATATAAAAAAGAAAAAAAGGACAGCATGGGATGTCCAAAAGTTGTTCAGGAACCCGCTTGGGAATTCATTGACCGTGACTTTGGCGTATCGATCGATCAGCCCGCACAGCTTGGAAACGAGCATCACCTACCTACCTACTCCGAAGTAGCATGCTAGCATAAGTGGAACCCCTCACTACGGCATCGCCCCACACATTCCTCCCTCTTCCTCGATCCCCGATTCGCCAAGGGACGGGAAGCAAACGCAGCATTCTTCATCTGCACACTGCCTTTCGCGTAAGACGACAGCAACTCTCAGGTCAGCAGCAATTGCGCATGCGCAGTCCTGGAGGATAGCACGGAAGACTCCAAGGGCAATACCAAGACTCAGTTGGTCATCCCATCCTCATCCTTCATCACATCCAATCTTCTTCATCGTCTAGAGATCGCGACCAAGACCTCGTCGTCGTTGTCGATCGACGTCGCACTCCCCTCTCCCGCTGCACCCCACCCACCATGTCGTCATCCTCTCCCACCCGTCGACACCTCACCTCAGTCCCAGAAGACGCACTCGCCATCGAACTGGAACGTCGTCGTTCTCTTCGTCTCAGCCAACGAAGCGCCAATCACTCGGGTCAACTTCTTCCCGCCATCCACATCGGTAGGAAAAGCAGCTCAAGCTCTATCCCAGCCTCAGAGAAAGGAGACGAGAGGGATTGGGCTAGGAGTTTAATTGCAGACGATCGGATGTTGGGCCCATCCAGTCCGACGAAGAAAGGCAAGGAAAAAGCAACCATGACGCCGGATGACCAAGGACGGCAGCGTGAAAGGAGTGTACAGACTAGGAAAGAGGCGGATTGGGTGATCGATTTGGATCGGGTAGCAAGTGGGTTGGAAAAATGGAATGAAATGGATAGGGTGATAGTGGTCCTTGGAGGTGAGTGTTTTATATGTCTGGCTCGGTACTGGTATTGTCGAAGAAGGGACAGGCCTGATGCTGACTCCGTTTCTCTAAAACAGATCCGTCATCTTCCGCATTACAGTCCATCCCCAACCCTTCTTTCACATCTACCCTCCTACTCATCCCATCACCTTCCTATTCCTCCCTCCCAATTCCCGGAACCACCTATCCCACCGTTCAATACCTTAACATCCCACCTGAACAAGGTAACCATCAAATCCTTCTCGCAGCCGCTGATGCCGCAAGACGATGGAGGACACGCAAGGTCGTCAACCCTAAATCATCCATGGGTAGCAGACGAGGAAGCGCGGTGTCAATGTCATTGGCGCCACCCGCAACAATGTCCAGACCCTCCTCTGTGAATTCCTTCAAAGTCCTCGTGTCTCGATCGACATCTTCGACCTCGGTTGATCGACCAATCCCGGATCGAAAAGGTCACTCATCTCCCTCTTTTATCCCATTCAACGAGCACTCATCACCATTCGATGTGGTCCTTCATTATCTTCCATCGCCAGAGAAGACTTCTTTCCAAGCGATGCTTCAAGGCACCGTCATGCTGACCACAGCAGTCTTACCGGTGATGGATCGAAAAGGAATGAGAGATAATCGATTGGATGAGCGTAAAGAGCTTCTTGAAGTCGATTTCTCCAAACTCTCGTTGAACGACTTCGTTCCAACATTAATCCACGTTTTACCACGAGGAACACCCGAACCACTTCCTCTAGTCCTTGATTCATTCATGTCTTCTCTCCTGCCATCGTCCCAACGAGGAATGAAGGGATACATCCTCCCTGCCACCCTCCTCATGGAACCTCTCAAGATAGGAAGAGAAGAAACTCGTTTGATCGGGTTGGAAGTCATTCTAGGTGGGGGATTAAACGTACCATCTCATAGTATCGGGAACACCATCAATTCAAGATCCTACCTTCCGACTTTCGCCAATTGCCGATTTCTAGGTTTCTCTCTGGCAAGACCACCTGTCATATCCTCCAGCTCTGCCGACTCACTCCCTTCTCTCAACGCGGGATACACTGACTCTAACATCTCGCCACCTTCCTTTGCCTCTCGCTCGTCTGATGAGATGGATCTACCACCTCGCGGAAGACCGTTCGACAGTGGTACGAGAGGGAGTGATAGCTCGGCGAACTCTTTGCCTGTCACGCCACTGAATAGATCGAGGAGAGGCTCGTTTGCTCCTGGTGTGGTTGGAGTGGATGGGGATGTCGAGAAGGTGATCGTCGAAAAGAAGAAGGGATGGTTCGGCAGAGTCTTCACTGCACAGAAAATAAAGGCTTGAGGCCAGACCCATTATGCACACTGAATACAGTACCAAACTGGACACTGAATTAATACCCGAGATACACGGCCCATGTCGTCGCTCATTGTACGCATGCAAACATGAACATTTATCCTCCGTTGTTGTGATACATCAGTCCCATTTATGCTGTCATGTTCAGTAAAGGAAAAAAAAGCGAATAATGTCCTTCCTTGCCTCTCCTTCAGATCCCGGCAAACCGCCTGAACATTCCACCGAACCTAGCTCGCGAAATCCACGCCCTTCGAGTCCACGTCGGGTCTTCTGGCATCGTATTTGGGGGCAACTCCGGATCGGCAGCGATAGGCTGGGTACCTATCTTACCATTGCCAATCGTGACGAATTGACCGATCGAGGGAATGCCGTTGACGAGGAGGAAAGCGACGGCGGGTCCCGGAACTTCACCATCAAAAGTTCGTCAGATCAAGTAGCAGCGCGCGGTGAACAAGACTTGCTCACCAAGGATTGCGGGGTTGCCCGGCAGTGGTGATACGTGAAGAGTCGCTGAGCCGTCTTCATTGACGGTGAAAGACGAACGCAACTCGACGTGCCGCTGACCCATATTCATGGCATGGGTCGAGAAACCCGTTCGGATGCTGTGATCGGAGTCCCTGTCAGTGTTCGTCCAGCGCTGCTGGGCACAACCCCACGCTTACATTACCACCTTGGTCTTCAGGATGTTCATGGGCTCGTTGTAGAGGTCGGCCAGCGACAGCGACATGTTCCAGTATGCTCCTCCGTATCCGATCGAGGATGGCCAGCCGGTGGCGTTGGGGCGAGCCTTGTCGTAGCTGAGGCTCGGAAGCAAGAATTAGTTTCTCCTGCTGCGCCGACATGACCAGCTGACAGTCTAGACTCACTAGTCGGGGTAAAAGATCTCTACCTGATACTGAGTCAGATAGGTGTATGATGGTTCGCTCTGGGAATCCACGTCTGTGCGGGTCGAGCGCTTCATCAGACAGCCAGTCTCATCTCAAGTCGCAGACCACACTCACAGTCCGCATTCGGATTACTTCCCGACAGAAAGACCGAACCATCGAGCAACAATGTCGCACTCGAGTGATACATTCTGTCGTAAATTCCCATCCCCGCCTTGGACCACTTGGAGCCGGCCGGCTGCGTGGGATCAAAGTACCAAGCCTGGTGAAGGGGTTGGTCCGCGTAGGACTGGCCTATCGCCCAGCTATCGTTACCGTAGCCGGCCGTGCCAGTGTGGGCACCGTTGAGTAGAAGGCTCCGGCCGTCGGGGAGGTTGATAAACTGAGAGGAAGTGGACGGCGGATTAACTTGGTAAGGAAAGGGGAGGGGAGAGGAGCTTACTTGTCCCATGGTCCTTCCGGTATCCAATGCGTCCTCTTGGTACCAAGTAGAGTCGACGTCCGGGGAGATTCTTACACAGGATGGACTGGCGGGGTATCTGGAAAAATACAAACGACGTCAGATTCGTCCACAGTTCAAGCAGATGAGGTCAAAGACTCACTGAGCCACTGATGAGAAATACGCAAAGTCGAACAGTGGGTGTCAGCTTCCTCACATCGCCGACCACCTTCCAAACACACTTACTATTCGCCATCGCTACCCATGTATTGTTCTCATACGTGACCCACTGATCGCTCTTCAAATCGTTCCCCCCACAAAATAACATCGTGGAAGTCCAATTGTTTCCCGGTGTCATCGGATACATCACCGTCGCTGCCGAAGCGGGATAAACACGAACCGCATCTGGAATATCAGGGAGGTTATATTCGATCATGTTCTTGTAATCGAAGATGATGGCGCCGTAATTGGCTTGAACAAATAAATTGCCTGGAGGACGGAGAAGAATGAGTTTGAGGATTAGGCATTGTAATGGAAAGAGGACGCTTACCGCTTGGGAGTAACCACGTCAGAGGGAATAGGTTGACAGGCATGGTATTCAACAGCAAATTCAAAGTGATTGGCTGTCCCCTACTTGGGAAGAACTGTACGGGTTACCCCCACAAGGAGTCAGGGGACGTGCCAACAGTGCGTGAAGAAGATTGCATTACTCACCTCGAAAGTTGGGTTGTTCTGATTATCTGAATTGACGTAACCTCCCCATTCGCAACCTCCGATCTGTCGAATGGTCGATATCTCCATCAGTGGCTGGTTTCTCCTATCTCAGACTTCCAATAGACTTGCAATGATGGCAGAACCATCCTCCAAGGTCTGGATAAAGGACGTCCTATCAGGTTCCAGGTTACAAAAACGTAGATGACCAGTTACACTCACCTCTAAAGTCGGATACCATCTCCTCGTCGTCATGTAATTAGCCGTATCATCAACCCAATCACATTTCTCATCGGTACACGGATCCAACAACCTATTCACCACCATTCACATGAGCTATCGTCCTCTCCATAACCTTCGACCTCACTCTCACCTAACCGCCATCGCCCCATCCACACTATAATAAGGCGCCGCTCCTACCGTCTTTGAAGCTGCCGCACCTCCACCCTTGACAATAGGTTGATTGCCACCTACATTCAACCATGTCCCGTTTCCTAGTACGGTCCCTCCAGCGCAAAAGGAGTTGGTTACAATGTCCATTGCTCGAGCAGTGTTTGTCTCGAGGTTATATTCTGACGCCCAGGCGGCTGAGGGAGGGGAAGATGTAAGGAAGCCGGATGCCGGATGTAAAGAGACGTCGTTTTCTGAAGAGACTTACGATGACCTGTGACAGTCATTGGATTTCCTTCAGTCTTATCGATGATATAAACCTTTCCAGCATTTCCAAGAAACAACTAAAATGACCGACACCAGAAGTTATCAATTTCCATCCGCTCTCCCCGACCTCCGTTTCCTGATAACACTCACCTGTTGAGCACTAACACCACTATCGCCAACATACACGAATGTCCCAGCTTTCTGAGCTTCTACGCCGACGAGACAGGACACGACCAACGCTCCAACGGCAGCGACCGCCAATTTGGATATTGATCGCGAATTCCGTTTGGATCGGCGTGGTTGCATTGTGGGAAGACGAGATGAACTTGCTATAGCGTTCATGGTGGGATGTGATGGAATGCGATGGGAATGAATTGCAAGGAGGGAAGTCTTTTGCGTCGCGTTCTTCGCGTAGGCAGTCTGTGGAGTGGCAGTGGAGTTGCAGGTGGTCGTACCGTGCAGATCGTAGTAAAAGCTACGATCCCCGTCTATGGTCGAATCCTCGTCGTCCGTCGTGCCGATTCCCCTTCCTCGTTCGGTGTGCGAAACGCGATGAAGTGATGTGGTTGGTACACGTTATGGTCAAGAAAATGTTGACCTATTTTCTCCGACACCGCCTCCAATTCAAGACGTCGCATGCTGCAAAAACGCGAACGCAACGCGGCGTCTATTTGTGAACACACGGTCGACTCGGATTGTAATGGTCCTCAAGGATATATATATATATATAATCTAAACAGTATGATCTCCTGGGACACGGTCTCGCAGACGCATTACCGTCGTTGGCAGTACATTTGGTTGTTGAAAGCAAACACCCCACCACATCAGGTTTGGAATGGGAACATGTAAATCGCGTCTGGTTTCCTGATTGCCCGCCACCACCCCTGCCAAAGTAGATCGATCCTTGGGACTGAGGCAGGAGTTGCTTGAGAGGGTTCTACTGCCTTGTGACCGACTGTCGACCCCTGCCAGATGACCACCATACCTAGTTCCCGCTCGACAGTCAGTAAAATCAAAATCAATCCTTCTCGGTCGCGGGGTAACGGTCGATAAATGGCGATCGATTGCTTAAATGATATTCATTTAATAGCGCCGCGACGTTTCAGCGGTGCCAACATGTTAAAGGATATATTCGTTCCAGTTCATTTGTATGTCTTGATCGAGCTGTGCTTTTCGACAACAACATCCGCACCTCTATCATCATGACCCAAGTAGACCAGTCCACTCCAGACCCTCAAGGATATCTCTTGCTGACTTTGAGCGACGTCAACGTCCATCGAGTGAGCTCAAACCAATCCCGCAAATTCTCATGTCATCACTAACAACTCGCACCTCTCTCTCTCTTCTCCAGCTCTATCAGTCCCAAACCATACCCATCGCATCCGGTGATCTCCGTTTAGAATGTATTTCCCTCCCTATCGACCCTTCCATCGGACACCAACGTGCAAACCCATTCGCCGACGAGTCTTCTCCCACCATGGACCTCTGGCTAGTCCTTCAAGTAGGAACGTTTGAAACGACTTTGCTTCCAACGCAGAAAATGGCGGCTGGATTCAACGACAAAGGGAGTAGGACTTTGACCATCCTTTCAGAAGAAGGAGGTCAAAAGGGTATCATTTTGACCTTACCGAAATCGGAGACAAAGGATGATGAAGATGATATCTCAACATTCGAGGTCCTACTAAGGCAATATGGATGTCTACCTTCCGAACAGGTCCCAGAAGTGACCGATCAAGCTGCTGTAGCCTCCAAGTCGTCCAATGACCTCTCTTCCCTTCCCTCATCGTCACTCGCTCCTCCTCGTCCCACCCGACCAGAACTCAACTCCGCTCCCTCTCAGGGCAGACTAGTACTCGTCGACTCCACATCCGGAGAAGTCGTTGGCGAACTCGATCAAACACTGTCAGTCGAGGTTGAAGCTGGCATCAACGAAAAAGGTAGAGAGACCGAACCTGTGATTGTCGATTTCGGCGATATTGAATATTCGGGTGTGGCCAAACATGTGGAAGTTAGGACTGTTCCGGAGGAGGATATGGATGATTGGATGTTAAGAGGGGCTCATTATCTGAGGTATGTGGACGTTTCCAGTCATCCACATTCATATTGGGCGCTGATGTTGATGATATGTCATTTCTCCTACAGCAAAGGTATCCTATCGATCTCTGGTTTGTCTCAATCAGGGATCAACTCAGCTGCAGAATTTTACATCGCTCATTCCACACCGAACACTGAACCTACTCAATTCTCACCCTTGGCTAAGACGGGAATTCGACAGGTCCATAATGTCAGTGCGAAGGGGTATAAGGTTACGAAGAAGACCTTGGGGATGGTCAACGAAGTGAGTGGGATTCCAAGAGAGTGGTGCAGGACGGACCATTAAGAAGAGTATGATACCTCACAGGCCATCGTCAAATATGTTGGGCCGGTAGCCGATAAAGGTTTCCAAGCAGGCTACGAATTCAGTGAAGCTGTCAAGGCTGATTTCAACACCGGCAACGAAAAGAATCCACCGCAACCAACGGAATCTGCTGCAAAGCCGAAGAAACCGTTCTTCAGTCGGTTGATCTTGGCGGGTGAAGTGCTTTTGACCAGTTTGGAAGCGGCAGGTCAAGGTTTGATTAACACCACGACTGATGCGGCTTCAAATGCTGCTGGGTGAGTACAAGTAGAACATAGAAGGCATTCCAAACAGTTGCCTGATGATCACATGTCCTACAGTCACAAATATGGCCCGGAAGCAGCTCAGGCTACTCAACTCCTAGGTGGATCAGTCCGTAACGTCGCCCTCGTCTACGTCGACGTCCGTGGTATCGGTCGACAAGCTCTCCTTAAGAGTACCGCCAAGGGATTCGTTAAAACCACCTTGAAAAGCGGTAATAAGGTCCGCCTTCAGGCACACGAGAAGAACGGGAGTGCGCAGATTACGATGGCGGATGGCGAGGTCGTTCAGCCTACGGTTACCCTCGAGGTGGTGGAGTCGCCGGATTTATCAGAATCAGCGATGCCTCCCGCTACGGCTGGTCCTGCGCACCACGAGGGTTTGACGGAGCAAGGATATCCGTTGGAGAAGAAGGAGTTGTTCCCGAACGTTGTACAGAGGACATAGGACGTTGCTGTACATATAGATAGAACACCCAGAGTGCAGGTTGTATGAAGAATGGATTCGCCACCTTTGCCCAGCGTGAGAAATACCACTCACCCAACATGACAACCCACCTCGGACCAGAACCTCCTCCTTCCTACAGGCATACACCCTGACTTGACACTACAACAACACAGGTCACTCACAACAGTCCAGCTTCACCACCATGTCCGAACGTGGACGCTCTCTCACCAGGTCGCCCTCGAGGTCACCAGTACCCCGTCGCGCTGCATCCGATATCTCAATGTCCCCACCACCCAAGAACGGACCACCTCTCTCTCGTTCTCCTAGTCCAATTGGCAAGAGCTGGAAAGTCGTCGTCGTCTCTGGACTGACCAAGAACGTTCACAAGGCGCATTTAGAGGAGATCTTTGGAAAATATGGAAAAGTGACGGGAGTGGACTTGCCGGTGTTCAGGCAGAGTGAGTGCGGGAGAAGAGTCGTATAATAGATTAGGCCTGATGGATTGACCTCTCCATTCTCATTCCCTTTGTCCAGCCGGCCAGAACAGAGGAAAAGCAGCTATCGAATTCGAAGTTCACGCCGACGCAGCTGACGCTCTCGAACACATGGACGGAGGTCAACTCGACGGTTCCATTCTCACCATCCAATCCTCTGACCTTCCTCTTCCCGATCCAAGGAAGCGATCACCTTCTCGATCTCCTGTGAGACGAGGATACAGTAGAAGCCGAAGTAGAAGCAGGGATAGGGATGGCGGACCATCGCGATATGGAAATGGTGGTGGATATGGTCGAGGTGGATACAGCGGAAGGGAGAGGAGCAGGTCTCCAGGTGGTTATCGTGGTGCAGATCGGTGGGGACGAGGCGGATACGGTGGAGGTGGTGGTGCTGGACGAGGTAGATTCGAACGAGGGGATAATTATGCTCCACGAGGACGCGGAGGTTACGGTGGTGGTGCTGGTGGTGCTGGATATGGTGGGCGCGGTGGCTTCGATCGTCGTGGTGGCCCACCACGCCGCTCCGTTTCTCCTCCAAGACGTCGGGCCATCCCACGCCGATCTCCTTCCTACGAACGTGGCGGTCGTGCAGCTCGAGGATCGGTCTCCAGGTCTCGATCCCCATCCCGGTCGCCTTCTCCACGTCGTCGTGCCAGGAGCTACTCGAGCCGAAGCTACTCGTCAAGAAGCTACAGCAGTAGGAGTCGTAGCGTGAGCAGGAGTCCAAGGCGAAAGGATTCAGTGTCTCCAAGGAGGTCAGTATCGCCATCAAAGCCTAAGCCGGATGCGGACATTTAAGAAGGACTTTTAGCGGAAAAGGGTGAGACGACCATCGTCTCGAAGAGTTTGGTACGCACTACTGCTGTGAACGATCGATAATGTGTGCGTGGTCTTGTAACGTAACATATCATCATGACGATTTACGAGACGAGCTCTAAGTACGCCGATGGCACCATTGATGAAGCGGCATAGAGATGTGCTTGGTGTATCATAGTATGGGACCCGAATGGTTTCGATCTGCTGCCATTGGCCCTATCCAGGGCATGGATGAGATTGCTTTTCGAGTCATTGATTCACACTCGGCAGTCATTCTAAGTGACTGCCCAGACTTCTCTGAGGCAGCTCCCATCATGGTCAAGATTCGAAACACTGGTTGTTGAGCGAGTCAGGGTCGGGGCTTAAGAATCTGTGAAGATAGGTAGAGAGGAAACGAGAAAGTAAGTAGAGAGGAAACGAGTGAGGGGGAACGAGTTCAGTGACGACCTTCGCAGTTGGTGTCAACTGCGATCAAGTATGGAGCGATGAGCAGACGGTCGGGCAAGTCACGGATCACGATGCTAGCTTTGCACCAGGATACTCGTCAGACTCGTCACTCCCTCCCTCCCTCCTATCATCTTTGCCACTCAAATTGAGGGTTTCATTGACCGTATCGAACACACATGCCTCTCTAGCTCTCTAAATCTCCCTGCAACGTTTGCAGAACGGAATACATAACTCTTGAAAGTGGGTCGACCTGGGACACGGGCGATATGGTGACGCTCACTACCCGGGTATATCATAGCTCGTGGGAACGCAGCCAACTCTGCGACGCCTCGGGTGTGTCGAGCTTGCCAGTGGTTTTGATCTAAGGCCTGGTTGTCGACTGCCTTCGTTATTGAGTTATAACCAATCGTTATACACATTTCACACCCTATCTTTGTTAGGCCAATGCAGATTGACCACCATCCTGAACCGCTTGAAATTTCGATTGCCTTCCGATGGTCATGAGCACGATAAACTTCAAGTAAGGGAATACCACCAACAAGCAGGCGTGATAGACGTTTGATTTGAGCCGAGCCTGTGAGAGATTTGGAGGTTGTATGATCGGGCACGCTCGACTATGGTGGCGACTCGAAGAGGTAGATGAGAAAGTTTGGAACCGATGTTTGCGCCGATGCACAGAACGTGTACCGCTTCACATGCCCTGCGACTGCTGCTGGTACCAACACACAACAGCAGAACGCCACTCGCCCGACCGAGGAGCAAACTCCTCGATAATGGTGAAGGCGACGACCATGAAGTAGCCAATTGGGACCAGCTGAGGGATCCTAGCGTGGAGGTGAGTGGACAGAGGGGAAGAAGGACGCAAGGTAGATTTGACGCCTGACTGTCTGATACCTCACGGTAGAGCAGAAAGCTGGCCCTGGCATTGTGCTCGACATATTGAAAGGAGATTAAGCAGGAGAAGAACCAGCCGAGATAATGCCTCTATTCCAACCAAACATCCTCTCTGACACCTTTCATCCATGACAGAACCCACTGAAGGTCATGATCGGCCCTTCCCTTTTGATTTCATGTCTTCCATTGCAATTGAAGCTTTCACGCTTGAGCCGTCAGATATCCATGAAATCGATATGAAGTGCAGGGCTGCCCGGTTGCGAGCCATTTGCTTGGCGTCGAAAACGATTGATTGTCGGAGGTGCTTCAACTCAATCGAACGGAGCGGGCGCAGCGAGATGAAGTCAATCAAAGGTTGGCCCAAGGAAAGACTGAATGAAATTACAGCGTTTGTGGCAAATTTGATCCAACGAGCAGTTACTAACGGTCTCCCATTTGACAGATGACGATCAAGGTATATTGGATTGTTAAGGTGGATGTGAGCTGTTGGACAAGGGCAAGCTCGCTAATACAAGCAGTCTGCCTGTCACTTCCTAGACCTGTCGAAGCGCACCTCGACAACGCCCACATTGTACGACTACGACCGTGACCAATGCAGTTGTCCTCCCACGTGGCCAACTGGCAACAATCCCTACTTCCATTGTTCGTACGAATATGTTATATTTTTTGCTACTACATCTCAATGGTTCAGACCTCAACACTCCTCCCATCACTCCTGGCTGCCAGCATGCCACTCCTCACAACCACCCAAGCTCATCTGTCTGCCCTCGCGCTCACCTTGTCGTACGTCGGCTCGCTCTATCTTTCAAGATTAGCTCCTTCACCTTCCTCGGCTCGTCCCGTCTCATTGTCTACCGATGATGTTCTTACGTCGGCGGTCAATGACATGACCACATCCATCGAACCGGTGTGCATGGATTTGGATCGCGCTCGCTCGGAAGCCTCTTTATCTCGCTCGCCTTCTCCTGCACCGGGAATGAGAGATCATCCCGATACCATCAGAGCAAGGATAAAGGCCGTCATTGGTAGTACTATTGCCAGCTGGGTGGGAGTGTGGGGTGTCGTAAGGATGGGACTGGGAGAAGGTGGGAAGGTGAGCAATGATGCCTCAATCCAAAGACCCTTGTCAAGACTGCTGAAAAGTGTCTTTGCCAGTCAACTCCCTTTCTTTCCCAATTCCTCCTCACCAAGACCTATCTCGGCATCACCTCTCCAACCTTGATTTTCCCCTTCCTTCTCGCTCCCATCCTGTTCGCTGGACCTCTTTACACTTCTTATCTGGATAACGAGATGATTTGGCAATCTCACGGAAGAGGCTTCGGGTGGTTGGGACGGGGAAAAGAACGACTGAGCCTAATCGAAGTCAGAAATTTCATTGCCGTGAGTTACGTTCAGCCCCTGGAATCACTGAAGTCAGCTAATGCTAATGTGACAACGTGGCCACAGGGTCCTATCTCAGAGGAACTCGTATTCAGATCTTGCATTATCGCTGTTTATGCGTTGAGCGGCAAAGGGTGGAAGTGGTTGGTGTTTGGGACACCGATGTGGTTCGGAGTGGGTGAGCATGCGGGGCAGTGTACTTGGGATGCTACCTCACAAGCTGAACTTTTCATCGAACTATCAGCGCATGCCCATCATGCATTCGAGATGTTCGTCAAAGGTGGTAAAACGTTTCCAGCAGCAATTCAAGCTTCCGTAGCGTCGGGTGAGTTGTCTGTCTTTACTTACCTTTTCTAGCAACAATCGAATTACTAACGTACCACCTACTGCAGTATTTCAGTTCACATATACAACCCTCTTCGGATGGTTCGCAGCCTTCTTGTTCGTGAAGACGCGTGAGTGCGTCTGATTCGAACCTATGAATCCACTATAGTTGACGACATGTTGTTCTCAGACTCCATTATTCCTCCCATTGCCTCCCATATCTTCTGCAATATTATGGGACTACCAAATCCTTTTCCTACGATCGCGACGAATCCACGACAAAAAACTCGTGAGTGGGCTCCTCATCTTGTTTGATCTGTCAGGTCACTAATGGTTGTTCTTGCGCCAGGCATAATTCTGGCTTACATTCTTGGAATTGCCGGTTTCGCGTGGGGGGTGAGTATGATGTGATCAGGGTAGACATTAGATGGGCTGCATTATATTGGGGTCATCATAGCATTAGCATCAGCATTGACCCATCGCCATGATGGTTTTATGGCGTGATGAGCATGCTACCCTTTCGCCCCAGTGTTCATCACCGCATTCTAGCTTGTGAAGAGAGGAGCCTGTGTGAAACGCCCTTCCTTGAGGGAATGACGAGGCAGCATCAAGAAAGGGTGGTCTACGCTCACCATTCGGCCGGGCTACTCAAAGTTGTAGATTGGCTATTAAGATGCTACTAAGCTATCTTTGTTGATTCGCTCTTGCTGTGATGTGGAAGATGGGCTCACGACATTTGAAAACACTAAGCTGCGCTTGTTTACAATTCGGTTCAAAACGTCAGAAAAATTATTAATCCCATCCGTATCGACATCGACATCACCTGTTCTGGAAATATTGCCTCTAGAATGCCCGAATTCTCCACGCCAGCACTCCATGCCATCGAGCAGACTGTGGAAATAGAATCGAGCTCGTCCTCCAACACATCGTTGCCTCTCATTGAGCGATATGAGATCCAATCGACCGTGGACGAGATCCTACATCATGGATATCGCACGATAGCTCTACAGTTCCCTGATGAGCTGCTGTCAGAGAGTGTTCTGGTCTATAGAGCGTTGATGAGGAGATTAGATGAGGGTGGCGCAGGGGAGGGCGTGCAGTGTTTCGTCTTGGGGGATAGCACTTACGGCTCGTGAGTTTTCCCAGGAACGCGCTGTTGAAAGGTGGTCAAGCTGATAGCCTTGTCGTGTACGACAGATGCTGCCCTGACATCCTATCGTGCTCTCATCTTCCGGCGGACTTTCTTGTACACTATGGTCATGCTTGCCTAACGCCGTGAGTAATTCAGTCGATTTCATACCTCTAAATTTAACTTCGTCCATCAGAACCGACTCCATCCCAGTGCGCTACGTCTTTCCTAAACGCTCCCTCGACATCAATGCATCTGCTGATGCACTCTTCGATGCTGCCTCAGCGAGCATTAGTGCGAAAGGTAAGGAGAAGGAGACTCGTGTCCTTGTGGTTTGGGATGTGGGATATGACTGGATGGCAGGTGAGGATCAGTTTTATCATTCGAATCGAAATGAGCGCTGATTGATATGTGCCTATTGCCAGACTCTATTGCTGATACATTCAAGCAGCAAGCAAGAACCATCCCGCATCTTAACGTGATCTTCTCACATATCAACTCCCAAGCGTCGCATCGATCACCAGCACTGACGACGGAGCAGAGCGGGATCGACAAGGTAGGATCTGGTTCTGGAGGATGTTGCAGAGGGGAACCTAAAGCAGAGCCAACTGGAGGATGCTCAACCGGACAATCATGCGCATGTCAATGTTCCGAGGCCACTTCCCCTCCGTCAACCTCTCCACATCCAGTCATCGACGAATCAGAGCCCTCCTCCTCCTCTCCTCCACCATCCCTCCGCTCTTACCCTCTCCCCAACGGCATATCCATCCGCGAGTGCATCATTTTTTACATCGGCGAGGAGACGAGAGGGATGGTCAATCTAATGATGGAGAATGCAGGGAATGAGGTGCGGGTGCCATTGTTCTGCTGCTGAATCGTGACGGTTGACGATAGTCCTCTTCCCTCACGCAGATCTATCAATACGATCCTTCGTCACAATCAACAAATGCCCTACACACCCGAACACCCCTTCTGCTTCGCCGTCGATTCTATACCCTTCATCGAGCGCTCCAGTCCTCCGTCTTCGGCCTCCTTGTGCACAACGTCGGTCTGGCATCATCCCAGATTCTGTTGAAGCGTCTGAGAGAGGTGCTCATAGAAAAGCGAAGGAAGAGCTACACGATCACGGTGGGCAGATTGAATCCGGCGAAGCTGGGGAATTTCGAGGTAGTGGAATGTTGGGTAATGATCGGGTGTAGGGAGGGCGGGTTGGTAGATGGCAAGGTGAGAGTGTTGAAGCCGTCCTACGTGACGCTGTCTAATCAAGTCATGTCACATGTAGGATTACTATCGACCTATCATAACGCCATACGAGTTGCTGCTGGCTCTGGATGGTGAACGAGGGGCGTCGCGATGGAAAGAAGAGGACTGGACGCTGGATTTCGACAGAGTGCTAGGAGGTAAGAGAGTGTTCTGGAAGCCTAGATGACGATGGCACCTGACCAGTACCACCACAGAGCTCGGACCAGCAAAATCGACTGCTACTTCGGCGACAGATGGTCAGAACGATGAGGACATCTCATCAGATGACCCAGACCAACCGGTCTTTTCTCTGATTTCAGGGCAATATCATTCGGCTCAACTCATTCCGTCCGGTGAAGAAGCGCAAGGGGAGGAAAACCTGCCTCAAATCGAGGCCGGTGCGATGGATGGTACATTGGTGCGACGATCTCGCGAACAAGCTCTCGTCAAGAGCTCACGGAAGGGAGTTGGTGCGGCCGGTGAGTTTGGATCGTTCATATTGTGCCTAATGCTAGCTGACGATGGAAACTTCTGTTAGCGGACCATCTCGTTACTCGATCATACCAAGGGCTTGATCCTTCGGAGGGATATGCTGTGGGTGACGATGGTGTGGTGAAATTTGAGCCTTCTGTACTGGAGGAAGGGAGAGCGGGAATAGCAAGAGGATACAGAGAGGAGGAGAAGCATAGAGAACAATGAGCTGGAGTAGGGAGTTTCTGATTAGCAGGTGTTGCGTTGGTCTTCAATACACGGAGAGTTCCAGGAGAACAAGGAGACACTTCTTCGCGGTTACTAACCAAACATGCTGAAACGAGCAAAACAACATGGAGCAGTCCTCATCGCACATAGAGCTTCGTGTAACAGCACAAGAAGAGCCGAACACCCTGTTGCAACTGCACCGATGCTGTGCTGGCCCGCCGTTGTCCAGGATTGTTCGTCTTTGCGGTGGTCAATCTTGCACTGATCAGGGCATACATATCACAAGGCGCTTCGCCACCTACACTCTCCATAAATCTACTTCTCAGCTGCAGTTCCACATTACCATCCAATCTTCATTCACAGTCCGCTGGCCGGCTTACCATTGCCTCTCCTTGACGACACACCTTTTCGCAGAACGACGTCGTACCGTGTCTCCCCCCCCCCCCCACGCCCCTTTAGACCCATCGAACGCGCCTCAACGCCTTTTGAACACTGCATTCTCCTCACAGGATGTGGAGCAATAACGATGCCAAGAACGGCCACAGTGGCAACCCATACAACCAGCCAATCTCTTCAGTCCTCCTGGTTGCCAAGAAGCCATACTCCTCCACTTCGAAAAAGGTTGCCCGGTTGTCAACTGTCGTATGGTTTGGCCTCAATGTGCTTAGGATTATCAGCTTAGTAGCTTTGTCGTTGGTCATCGCGAGTCAGATCGTCGCCGGTGTCAGGTGAGCATGGCTGGGTCGATGTAGAAACAGCTAGGTAAAGCGAATCCCTTGAGTACAGTGACATTAAGGCCATCCAGGCTGATAAAAAGGCTATGAAGGTCATTCGGCAGGCTGTGCTCTCTGGTGATGCAACCATTGAAGACGATTGGGAATGCGATTACTATCAGTATAGTTGTGAGTGTTCGTGAGAGCGAAGGATGAACCCCAGACACCGACAACGACCACAATTGCAGCCGTACCCACCCAGGCCGGTGGCGAATTCTGGTCGATTTCGAACCGCATCTTCATCATCTTCCAGTGCCTTGTTCTCTTCCTCTCCGAGCTCTCTCTACCAATCGGTATCATTCAGAGAGCATTTGAGTCACACTTGCCTATCCTCTCCGAGAACTACGGGCTCGGTTTCCTAGGTGTCGTGCAGGTTATCATTGGCTGCAGTGTGCTCTCCAAGTATGTGAACAAGTTTGAGCAGGTCGCCGGGTGGATGTTGGTGATCGTAGGTTCGTTGAACAGTATTGTGGTGAGTAGTCATGAAAAAAACTGAGCGTGAATGACGCTGATTGTTGAGCCATAGGGGATTGGCTTCCGCTCATCTGCCAAGCACAAACGATTGGTCTTCAAGTGGGGAAAGACTCTTGGAGAGTGAGTTCAGCTGATCATCACAATGAGCGCCTCCAACGTTGACGACGGCCGCAATTCAGTCACCGCTCTTCTCACGGCAAAATCCTCAGCGAGAAGAAATCCTTAGCTGATGAGTACAAGGGTCTCGCTCAGCAGTTTCCAGAACGGATCTCCAATGAGAGCAGCGACACTCTCGTTGAATCTCCCCAGATAGCCAGAGCTCCTCCCGATGATGGCAGGAAGGCGTACGTCGAACCAGAATTGGAGTTGAAGGCGGTTGGAAAACCAAGGATCGTTGCTCCGTTTATCGGGCCAAGAATCGTCGTCTCGCCGGTTACATTTCCCTCATCAGCAGCTCTTCCCAAGGTCACCTTTGGGGGTGCGGGCGCTAGGCATGTACATGTCAAGGTCAAGAGGGATCAAGACAGTGAGTGAATCGAGTTCGGAAGTGCACTCGGCCCTGATGCGAGGCTGACATGTCGTATAACAAAAGGTCAAGGTTCCAGCCACTCCCTAACACCTGTCCGCTGAGTAGTTATCATCGGTTCAATGACAAAACGAATATCTAGCACGCGCTCGTAATACGACGTAGAATCTCAGTCAACTTTCGCTGAAACATCTTGTCATCTAAACCTCGAGAGTTCCGAATTCATGACCGTTGCCAGTAGTGATATCTAGATGAAAGATGCCAAGCAGTTATTACATGCCTCTCATCCACCATCTATGCCATGCTCTCCATCACCTATTCTTCCTCGTTCGATCCCGCGATCCCCGTCTCCACCCGATGGCAACAATCCGTATCTTCTCGTCGATCTTCCAACATAACTCCCGGGTATCCGATTTTGATTCTGCGATTCTTCGTCCACTGTAAGAGGCGGTGGTCGCGGTTCAGGTGGCGAGGTCTGACTTGTTAAAGCTGTTGCTGTCGTGACGTCCGCTAGACTTCGAGATGTGAGTGAAACAGGCGTTCCATGGGGCGTACCAAGAGGTGTTCCGCCGGAGAAGGTCCTTGGTAAGGGTGCTGGTGATGGAAGCGAGATGATATGTTTGAGAAGCTGACTTAGGGTGATGTCAAAAATGAGAGGCACAGGCTGATAAGATGATGATGATGGAGTTAGAAATGTGGATTCGTTGTCTTCTTCGACATCGGTGAAGTGGCCTGATGTGCGGGACGTGGATCCTGCATGTAGCCAAATTGCAGTAAGTATCCGAGATTCCTAGGCAATGTAAATGAATGCCTTCTCACCAGTGCGCAGAACTGTGTGTGTGTCACATCCAAGACAAAATGCTCCTAAGGTCAGACAGGGTTTTTCCCACGGTTCATCAACGACTTTATGCTCACATGAACTCCTCTCGTTCTCAACATCATCTTCATTCAAATCCACGACTCCTTCCTCTCCATGATCCGAACGATTCCTGTATATCCCTCCGGCCTTTCCTTTCCCTTTCCACTGACTCCTTCGCCTTCTCACTGTCCAAACTTGCACCTCCCCATCCCCTTCATTATTCTCATGCGCGCGTGGTAATAAAGGATCCTCAGAGATTTCTACGGGTGGTAAAAGGACTGTGAGGGTCGTTGTTGAGATCGGAAGGGGATCACAGAGATATGCAACGTAGACTGTGACGAGTTGAACGAGGAAAATGATTATATCGAGTATCAGGACTGTTGCTCCTGATGGTGGTTGTTCTATTCCAAAGCATTCAGCCTCCCTTCTCCAATAGCAAGACAGAAGAATGAAAGAGTTACTCACTCAGGCCAACGAAATCTAGTATCAACGCTTTTTCATCATTCAATCCCATTGTTGTATCTACCCAGTGTAGTGCATATGCTGATGTGTTAACAATGAAGATAAATCCTACCCAAAGCCGCAGTGAACTATGTGGTGAGACGTATCGTGGGGTAGATAACTCTAGGGTAGCCGGCGTGCACAATTTTAGTTCCACGTTATCGATCGTGTGAAAGCGGATGGGCTTACGAGCTTGTAATGCAAATCGACCAAGGAGGATGATAATGTTCGGACATAGAAGATGTTGGTACAACAGGACGCCGGGTAGGGTGTGGAGCGTCTGCGGAGGAACGATGTCTAGATGAGTATGCGAGTATGCGAGTATGCGAGAGATTGCGGAAGGTGATGACAGCGGCTCACCGTTGCGATGGCATGCCGCCGAAGCGGTATGAGAGACATGCTGGTGTAAGATCCGATGGTGGAGGTTTCTTTCTAGAGGACTATGTAGCCATGATGATGTTGACACAATGTCGAGGATGCTGTGGACCTGAGGATAATTGTGTAGATGGTTCAATGATAGTCCAGGATGAATAGAGAGGACGTGAAGATGAGCGAGTTGGTCCTTTGCCGCTCGGGGAAACACGAGATGCAACCGCTAGCGGCCTTACCCAACGCGTCGATCTTTAAATTCTAGCTCGGTGCTATCCTCACCATACATCTCTACCATACCACACGGCCTCGACATCGTCCACAACCATACCATAGTGAGTTGGGGTGCCAATCACCCCAACGTCCTTTCCATTCTCGTTCGTCGACGTCATATCTTCTCGTCTTATGGCCATGCATGTCAACGCGAGATGGACATTCCTCGTCTTGGCTCTCACGGCAGCGCAAGCCATGGCTGCTTGTGTACCCTCTGGTACCGAGACAGCCATCAACGAGCTCTTCCGGAAAGGTGGGATGATGTCAATAGTCTTGACTGCAAGGTCTCTCCAAGGTCTGATAATGATGTTGGGTTTCACAGGTGGTGCCGACACCAACGTCCAGCTATGTCCAGGCTCAATGCATCGTCTGCAATCACCCATCTTCTTCACTGCCTCTGGTCAGGTCCTTACCACCGAAGGTGATCCAACCGATAGAATGCGAGCTATGATACTCGTAGAAGGCGAGACTCAATCAGTCGCTGTCCAGTGAGTCCCATTCGCTCTCCCTGACACCCTCTCTTACTCATAAACACTGTTTCATAAACCAGCGCTGATTGCGATACGTGTGACTTTGTACAAATTCGGTCTCTCATAGTTGATGGTAATCGACCTATGCTCCTCCGTATGCCCAAGGGTGATGCTTTGATCGAGATGGGGAATGCGTATAATCAGGTGATTCAGGACTGTCGACTCTATGAACCGAGGTAAATAGGGCAAGAGGGCGTGGAACCTCAAGAGCTAACTTCGACTCTTGCGATGACTTTGTCGCAGAGGCTGGAGCGCTTTGCATCTCAGAGAAGGAAATAGGAAGCAGTGTAAAAACGGAAAGGTTCTACGAAATGAGATTGTGAGTGTCTTAGGAGCCGTTCAGTGGAAAATGTCACGAACATTGACGAAGTCCCGTTGCCTCCTCAAAGGGTCCAGCAGGAGAAGAGTGGGATGAAGAATATGATGGTACAGTCGAGCTTGCACCTCCATGGGGAAACCCTCGAGCCGATGGTATCAGTCTAGCTTGTAAAGACAGTGAAGTGGCTGAGAATGTGAGTAAAAGGTCCTTACTCATGTGCCTGGATAGCGAGTTGACGAGTCGGAACAGACTGTATATGATTGTACGGACGGTGCTATAGTCATCTTTGGAAGCTCTGGATCGGAAGTACATCATAATCTTGTGTACTCCAGATCAAGAGTGATCTTGGGTGGTAGGTTTCGAGGTTGCGGATGAATGACGACGGGGAGATTGCGAGCTGATATTCGTCAATCTATCAGGTATTAACATGGTCGATTTCGACCCTTGGGAGGGAGATTATACTCGTGTACACGTCCACCACAACACTATATCCGGCCTAGGATCATACCTCAAGGTCGGGATCAACATCGGGCCTTCCACCTGGTCAGATGACACGGACTCGATCGTTCACTCTGGCATGGTCACACACAACCTGATCACCGGCGAAGGAATGGGGTATGGAATCGTCGTAGCTTCAGCAAAAGGGTTCACCGTGTTGGACAACAAAAGCACGGCGACCTACTCGGGTTATATGGGTGATGGGTGTCCCCGAGCACCCCCGAACGGAGAGCCTACTGCGTTTTTGATCAACCGAGGGAGTGCGGATGGGATTTTCCAGAGCGAATTCGTGAATGGCGAGGTGCAACATGGTCCGTGCAATTGATATGAAAAGTCTTTGAGAGCATTATGCTGACTTGACCTTCCTCTTATAGTCATTTGCGTCACCCCGATCACTCACGATGGGAAGCCATACCAGCCACGACGTCTGCGAGATTCACCTGCAGCGCTGGCTGCGAAAGCTGCCGAACAGGCTTTGGAAAACCCGTCCGCTATCAGTCTGGAGAACCTCGTAAGTGCAATAAGATGCAAACCTGCGTTCACACTTTTTGGCTGACGTGAACCTAATGACTGCCTAGGACGCCGCCGTTGCCGAGAGTCTGGTCGGATATCAAATGAAGCTGATGCAAGCCATCAAGGCGGTTTCGGCTAAGGTCAAGGTTATTGAACAGCCATCAGCGTCTGACGATGACCTTGCAAAAAGACCAAGCAAGGAGCAATCCCCGTTTTCGTGAGTCTTTCCATTCCAACCTATCACTTCCGACCTGTTACAGATGAAGCTCTCTGTCCTTTACAGCGACGCTATCAACGACCTCGCCGCTCGTGTGGGCAACGTTGAAACAGAACGCGAACAGATCTCAAGGTCCTTCGATGCGCTGAAGATGGATCTTCGCAAGTTCAACAATCGAATACATGGCTACGAGCGCGATCACAACAGCCTCCTTCACTCCGTCTTGACAACCGCTCATTCCTATGTCCCCCGGCGCATTTCTCAAAGGTCTATCTTGGCCGAGTCTACAGCCTCTGTTTGGACGCCAGCCATATCATTTCTCCTCATCCAAGGCGCTATCATGCTACTGATATGGACATTCAGGTTCTTGGTTAGAGATAAAGCCGGGAGGAAGAGAACCATCGGTATCGGTGGGAGACGGCAGAAGAGCTTTTAAGGGAGACTATAGAATGTATCATTAGAGAACAACGTATTATTGTGCGGTCATGACGTCTGCGTTGAACGAGTTTTCCCTGTCGACTTGGCCGCTGGGAAAGAAGCTAATCCAGATCGCGGTCTAGACGCGCCGAGTTTGGTTGTCGGCTAGAGCACCTTCTACAACTAAATCTCGCTCTAATCCATCTCATACACCATGTTCAATTTAACAAGTAGCTCAGGAGAGTGGATAAGAAGTAGCTTGCAATGAGGTGAGCTTGCTAGTATCGGGAATGTCGACTCACGTCTCCTAGCTCACCTGCTCACCATCTTCATCCAGCTCGGCATCGACGCGACTAAACCATCCTGCGCAGAACATTGGCAAGATCGCCCATCATGTCAACTCGTCCTAACTCTGTCGCTCCCAGCCGTAGCAGCCCAAGCTTCTTCACCACTCCGCTGCGCTTCTCCTCTGTCCGACCATCGACACCAACCCCACAATCCTCACGCAATGCACGCGCCTCTTCCCTCCTCCCATCAAACGCATCTCTCGCCGCTTTCCATGGACATCCTCTCCTCCCACACGATCTTAGCGTCGACCAACAGCTTGAACAAGATAGGCGATTGTCCTCACAACGTCTGCTAGATACTTGGGAAAACATCGCACAGAAATATGGGGATATTGATCCGCAGGAGGACGATGAAGTCGATATCCTCACTGGGGAGATTGTAGTCAATCGAGGGAAATTGAAAGCCATGGAGAGAGTGGAGATTGGCGAGGCTTGCGGTGACCTCTTCGAGGACCTAGATGAGGAAGAAGAAGACTCGCAAGATGCCCCTGATAGCTCGCAAACGGAGGAACTTGAACAGGATGAAGATCACGACGTCCTGGACGTTTGGGATAACGCAGATGTCGAACAACAAATCGAGACGAACATCCCGGATTTCCTTAAACCTGAGCTCGAAAGACTCGATCCAGCCGTGTTACCGAAACCGAATGCGAGATGGTCGAGAGAGGATGATGCGGACTTGAAGGAGTTTTTAAAGTCTGAAGAAGAGAAGAGAGCAAAGAGGGGCGAGAGACCGATTGCAGAGGAGGAAATCGGGGTGAAGGAGGAGAAAGAAAAGAAGGTGATACGATTAGGATCTGCAGCTCCACCGGACAGGAAGTCGATCTCGTCCTGGAACGTCTTGCCGTCCAGGTTACGCGGGACAGTTCACCTCCCGATTGACCTCATGCCAGAGGCTTCCAGCGACGATGACGATGATGATCCATTATCCGACGTCAGTGCTGGTTCTCATGCTGATCTTGGTCTGAGGAAGCTTCACGTCTCGAATCTTTCACCAAGTCGATCCGTTCACTTCGCGTCGTCACGCATGGGATCACCATCTCCGCTACTCAAGTCCGCTCTCGTCAAATCTGGGTCTCCGGTACCTTCATCATTCAAGACTCCTCGTTCTCATGGTCCTTCACCGCTCTCGAGATCGATGTTACCTTTCCAGCGCGATATCGCGAAGACTCCATCGTCACCTCTCAACCCGAACGCTGCCCGAAAACCAAGACCCCAGCCATTGTCAGCCGTTGTCAGGAAGGTCTTGCAAATAGATGTCAAACCAGAATTCATAGATGTAGATCTCCCCGTGGATATGCAGGATCTTCTGGAGAAACAAAATCAGGTCGAGAAACGGGACCGCAGCTATCGACCTCCAAGAAATAATCTCAAGTATGAAGAGCCAGAGTCGCCAACCACGGCCGATCGACCGAAACGTGTTCGGAAGCGGCGAGTACAATACCCTGAGCCGGAGACATGTAATCTCGTACTCAAAGCGGAGCACACTGGAAGGGTGATGGTCTTACCTCGTACCAAGGCAGCAGAAGAAGCGATCGCCCTGATAACACCTGCATGGAAGGACAAGGAAAAGTGGAGAGCAGGAGCCCGGCCAGTCCCAACCACACCGGGCCGTCTCGGGAGTCCTAGCGGCAGTTGTCTTCCAAATGGTTCTGTTCCTTCAGAGTCTACCGCTTCCAAACATGTCGACGCGCTAGTCAGAAGGGATCGCAGAAGGTCCTCCTCCAGATCGCCAAGCCGCACAGAGGTATTAATTACCACAACCTGGAAGACGCTGCCGGAAACCCCTGCGCAAGAGACACAGGCCGAAACTCCTCAATCATCAATCAATCGCAAGGATTTCCGCTCTTTCTACCTCACTCCCATGGAGCAACCTATGAAGCCACGCACAGCAGCGGGCAATACACCTGTGTCCCTCAAATCTGCCAGTCGCGTTCGTAAGGGTCCTGGCCACCCTTTCAATTCCTGCTCGGCTTGCGTCAAGGCTGGGCGATTGACCATCCAGGTCTGTCCGGGTCGACTAATGCGCAAAAGCTGTCCCTTCATGGAGAAAGGAACGGATCAGAATATGCTCCTAGAGCTAGTAAAGAAGGCGATGGAGGTCGGGACGCCGGTGTCTCCGGCTCGACATGAACTGATTCGCGGCTGGAAGCCAAGGGAGGAACGCCTTGATCCAACCGAGTATGAAGCCTTGAAGGTAGCAAGCAAGCATTGGAAGAGTTTATCTATGTTACAGCAGGATTCGAAGGAGGAAACGGGACTCCCTGTCAGGAGCATCTACGACGATGCCGCACTAAAGGGAGAGACGGCGACGCGACTGGATGATGCCGGTTGGTTATTGACGGAGGCACCGTCAATTGAAATCCTCGCGGATCACGATGAAGACATGGATGTGTTGGACGAGTACGGATTTTCAGGCGCGGTGATATTGCCACCGCATAATGTTCTCGCGACTCAAGACCTCCTATCAACTAAGGGGGACATATCCCCGACAGAAGTACTTTTACCTGTCAAGGAGTCTTCTCAGGCGGGAAATCTCCCACTGATAAGAGCTACGCCGGAAAGCAGTGTGTTGTCGAGCATCCCACCTTCGATTGTCAAGAACGAGGACGTTCCCCCAGGAGAGGGGGGGTCTGCCTTCATTGGCGGCGAGGAGGACGATGACGACGATATTCTGCTTCTCGGTTCAAGCCCGCGGGTCAAGACGGAGGTGGATGCCGACGCAGCTGCGTCTTGCCTATCTACTTCAAAGCGGAAACCGACTGCAACGCACGGCCAAACCCCGCCCAAGCGTGTCAAATGGAATCACAAGACTGGTACACCTCTGGGCTGGAATTCTCCTACCTCGTTTGTGATTGGAAACGAAGTGATTGATGTGGACCAGTGGGAACCTGTGGGCGACGATGAAGTGGATGAATTGGATGAGTGGTAAGGGGGGTCAGGACTTGTACAGTGCGCTGCATGCTGCTATGGATCGTTTGCCACTTTGGCTGATGACGTAAGAAAGACAAGAGAGGGCTGTCACCGAAAATACTAGTCTAGTATCAACAATTCCTCATCGACATATATTTAGCAACGCCATGCCGCCACGACAAGGTCCATCATCACGGCTGCTCGTATTAGCGGTCATAGGCGGACTGCTGCTGCTATACCGACTCTCCACTACTCGCCATCGCTGGCCAACTCCACCGAAGGATGTACCACTGCCGTCTGAACCGATGGGGTCCGACCCATGGTGGACGCGAAAGATTGTAGCCGTTGGTGATCTGCATGGCGGTGAGCTCATTGATGATGAAACTACCTTGTGCATGTGGTACGGGAATTGAAATCCAGCCACTGCAGACCTTCACAATGCCCAAAAGGTTCTGCGACGCGCGGGTGTCATCGACAGTTCCGCCTACTGGGTTGGAGGTGAGACTGTGCTGGTCCAGACGGGAGATATAGTAGACAGGTGAGATCCTTTTCTTCACTCTCTGTGGAGTCATAACTAAGCTGCACCCACAGAGGCACAGATACGATTCAGCTGTATAAGATGTTCCAGCGCCTACGTGGGGAAGCCGCTGCTGCCGGCGGAGAGATGGTGTCGATTCTTGGAAGTGAGCTTGGTGGATATGGCCAGCAAGACATCGATTCTGATGTCATCACCTCTATCTTCGGTAGACCATGAGATTATGAACGCTATCAGTGACTGGAGGTGAGCAGTTATGTGACATCTTTTCAGCCTAGTATGACTCTAATATAATTATCCCACTCCCAGATATGTCACTCAAGACGATATCAAAACCTTTGGAGGTCCTCAACAACGACAACACGCTTTATCCGACGAAGGATGGCTGGGTCAAGAATGGTTGGCAAAGTGAGCTCACTGTTTCCGGCTCTCAACAACCACTCCTCGCTGATTGCCGGACTCCGTTCAAGTTACTCTGTCGCCGCTCGCGTTCCACTGACGCCCTTTCCTTCCGCAACACACTACATCGCCTTTTCCCATGGATCTCTCCACCCTCATCTCGACATCCTGACGCCATTCCCCTCTTCCCCAAACTCGCTGGCGCATTCTCTGCTCGCGAAAGCGCTAAGCAAACCTATGCCTCCTCCTTATCCACCGGCCAAGTATCCAGGCTTGCCCAAAGGGACGACCGACGATGAAGAACAGTTGTATGGCGGTGATGGGGTGGTTTGGTGGAGAGGTTTGGCAATCGAGGAGAGCGAAGAGCAGGTTTGTGAATGGGCAAAAATCTTACAGAAGAGACTCGGCGTAAGGAGGGTTGTTGGAGGTGAGTATTCGTTACCGTTGTTAAGACGTCGTGCTAAGCATGGTGAAGTTCAGGTCATACTCCAAATTTCAACAACATCGTTAGCAGATGCGATGGAGATGTGATCATCATCGACACGGGTCAGTCGCAAGTATAGCATTGTTACGTTGCTGCATTGACAACCACGCTCTCCATAGGCATCTCCAAAGCCTACAGTGGTGTGCTTTCATCTCTAGAGATCACATACAGCCTGTATAATCTTACCTCGGCACATCACGGAGCGCTGTTCGTTTCCGAACCTTTGGAACACTCTGCTGCCCAGCAGCAGCAGGAAGCTTTCGACTTCAATCGGGCCATCGAAGAGAGGGAGAAACTAACATTCAAGGAGGTTGAAATCGTGAAAGCAGTCTACCAAGATAGGAAGGTTGTCCTCAGTAGGAGGGAAGGAGTCGTGGTGTTTTGATGTACGTATTGACTGTTGTTATGCATGAATGGCAACTTGAGAGGTTCAACGAGGATTTTGCGGCTGTCATTGGATGTCATTACAAGGTGATATGTGACACAAGAAGAAAGGATAGACCTTGATGCGGAAGTCGGGTTAACCAGGACCGATCTGTGTATTACCATACATATAGCGTGAGCTCCGATGTTTGGTCTAGGTTGTGAAGTTCGATCACTCACCCTCGGCAGATCGTGGTGCTCACTCAACCTATCCAGAGCAGCATTAAAGTCTGCGACTCGGTCCTTATGGGTCTTGGTCGCATTCTTCCTGGCTCTTTCTCGTCTCTACACAATCCCACGAACGGTCCACGTCAGAATCCCTCCTGATTTGGAATCAATCCACACTACACTCACCCTATCCTCTTGAATCTTATCGAACTTTTCCTCAGCAGCAGTCTTCTTCCCTCCCTCTCCACCTTCCACTCCTTTAGACGAGCTCGCCGCTCCAGTAGAAGAACCATATGCTAGAGATGATGAAGATTTGGCTGCTGCTGCTGCTACTGCTGCAGCTGCGACAGCTTGGCGCTCTATGGATGCTGCTCTGTCTGCTCGGTCAGGAGAGGAGAGATGCTTCTTCTTCCTGGGGTGGGAGGTTCGGGTTGAGTCAACGTCGAGGTCAGGTAGGGAACCGGCGCTGCTTACTTCTTGGTCTTATCACCTTTGATTTTGAGCGATCCTCCTGGCCGGAAGTCATAATCGCCCATTGTGATCGATGTACACCTTGATGATGTTGATGTTGAACGAGTATGAAGGATCTCTCAGTGACGGTCCAACTCAAGCGACGTCCGCCGAGATTCGAGAATGCCACGTCATCGACGCAGAAGAGATTTGATAACGGCCAACATTTCGCTTCACGATCGTCGTCGACATCCTCAGCTCAACCACACCATTATCACAATCATCTGACAAACATGGCATCCCAACAACCAGCATTCGACGAGGCATCTCAGGTATGGTCTTACTCAACGATCTCGAATCGGAGCATGGGAAGCTTACCAGACTTGTTTTCTTGTTCTACCATGTCCTCTTAGAAGGAGCTCGGAGCATTTTTGGAGCAAGAGCAGGCTCGTGCTAAGATGCAGGCTTCAATCCATGAGTTGACTGACCGGTGTTGGAAGACGTGAGTTATACACTAGCTCCTGTAAGAAATGCGGGCGTTGATGCTGATATCTGCTTCGACTTCACCTCTCCATGCACTTCACACCGGCGGTTCGACTTCTATGCATCGTATGCTTTGCCTTGCATCCTCTTCTGGCCACTTGTCAACCGCACCAATAAAACCAACCCACCTCACCTTCCATCTTCCACCAGCTGCATCACTGGCTCAATATCATCCAAATTCTCTCGATCCGAAGCATCATGTCTAGAGAACTGCGTCGACAGATTCCTCGATTCTTCCTTGTACATTGTCAAGCAGATCGAGTCGCAAAAGCAGAGTTTATAAGTTTTGGGAGTGATTGGAAGGCGATGGGGAGGAGAGGAAGAGGACTCGATTCAGATTGAGGGACAGGGTATGCGTGGGGATGAAGACGCGCAAGGCTTGGTTGAAATCGATCAGATGGCACATCAACGCTAGCGGTCTTGAGAAGATCTCACTACCTTACTTGTATCAAATAACGACCCACCCTCTCAAACCAAAACAAGGCAATGCTCCATGATTGCATTGGCATAATTCCCATCAAAATCGCAAAATAGCCAGATCTAAAGTACAACCAAAGCCGCGTGCCACCTCTCACTCGCTCACGCAGCGATGGAGAATTTGGATGCTGCTTCGTCGAAAGCGATTGATTTAGATTCCATATCGAGGACGAAAGGATTTTGAGGCTCGATTTGACCAAGTTGCCTGGTAGAAGTCTTATTAGTTCCAGATCCATCGACCAACTGGGCAGCCTACTAAACTCACTCAAGGCATCCCTGCACTCCCAACGAAGCCCCAACCGAGAGCACGCTCGCGTCATTCTTTCCTTCCTCTTTGGACATCGCCTCGATGATATCTGCTTTCGCCTCATCTACATGTCCGAGGATAAGATGTGCAGCAGCGTGTGAAGCCACGATGGATGGGGTTCTGCCGGATGGTAGTTGATAGAGTTCCTCGTAGAGGTAGTACGCTTGATGAGCTGGTCGGCCGCCCTGTTTAAGGAAGATGGGTTGGAGTCAGCAGGAATGGAGGTGGATGATGGATGATGGGTAGGTGCATTCACGGTCTTCATTCCAACCCATGCCTCCATCACTTGAACGAGCAAAGAGTCGTCTCCAAATCGCTTCGCGGTCTGGTAAGTTGATTGAGCGAGATCTCGGCGGTCGAGAGATAGCATGAGTTGGATAAGGAGTGCAGTGCTGCGAAGAGACGCAATGTGCATCAACTTGTTATGAACGAAATGTTGAGTTGAAGTAGAGCTATAACGACTTACCATTCCAAATCAGTTCTGCCGCATCCCTCAGTCAACGTCGCCACAGCCTCTTCGACCTCCTTCTCCAAGATGAATGCCGATCCAGCCATACACCTGACCACCCTTTCCTCCTCCCTCATCCCTTCATCCTCACCCTCCAATTCCAACACGAGATCCCTCAACTCCTCGATCTTAGCTTCTTTCTCACCAGCAAGGTAGCTTGCGAATGCATCGACGGCACGAGCGGATGCTGGTGGGGAGTCAGAGGATAGAGCGGGTTCTAGAAGTGATTTGGCGGCTTCGATGGAGGGCTTAGGAAGAGCGAGGTTGGAACGTGAGGCGTATAGAGCGCGAGAGAGGAGCTCAGGATCGGAGAGGTCGTCCAGCGGGGTCAAAGTGGCCTCAGTAATGCAGGCTACGGTTCAAGTATGGTATGTTAGCGTGTAAATCAGCAGCCATTGTCAGAGGTGAGACGAACCCTTGTAGGATCCTGAGTTGAATAACAGCGAGCGCGATCAGTCACTGTTTGTACGTCCCTACGACTTCGCTCGGCGCGAGTATATCTTGGACTTACCCGAGTAGAAGAGCTGCTTGATGTGGAAGAGAGGGTCGGCGTCCATCTTGAGGAGATATATTGAAAGTGGTAAGTAACTGTCGAGATGATGTGGAGAAGGACATGAGGATGAACTCGTCGCGACCCTACCAGCGCACCTACAACCGCGTGCCCAAATGACGTGGCGGAGGATAGACGCGAACAGACATTTGGGCGTCATCGATACCCAATGCATTTCATGTTTCCACTATTCAACGACGTCCATCCACAAGCTCGTCTCTTGGGACCTCACGTATCCATTATTTCCTGCACCGAAGTCCCGGACATACGTCGTTCTCCACCATACCCAGTACATGTTACGACCAACGCAGCGTCAAATCGGAAATTGTTGGACAGGATAATATCTGGAATCTCCTACGCTTCGAGAAAGAAGGAGGTGGTTAGCGTTAGTCGTCCAACCTCCCTCCGATCTGGTAGAATCGAGGAGATACCTTGTTGGAGGAACGGCCTGTAAGGTTGAGCCGTGCAGAAGACCGCATCCAAGCTCTGACTGACAAGTCATCATCACAGTCGTTGCCTCGACCACCATCAATCAACCGAAAGAGAACGGCCATCTCCCCTTTGTCGTCTCCCTTTGTCTTTGCGAACCGACCCTACTCCTCCATCAAATCCCACTTCTCTTTGCTAACCCCACAATGCCATCCCGCGTCCGTGTCATTCCTCTGCCGATTAGTGCAGACCGGTCTCATCATGGCCCGCAGGTGACGGAAGGCTATCTTGAATGGTTCTGCAAACCGCTCCAACATCTACCTCTCATTGGCTCCTATTTTCCCTCGCGGCATTGCACGCCACTCGAATACAACCATCACAAGCGCTCCTTGCCAACGTCCGATGTCGAACCCGCCTACTTTCTCAACCCATGGCCATCCTGGAAGAGCCTGTCGATCGCGGATGCCTACAACGCGTTTGCCAAGGGAGCCGTGTTGAAACTTGCACCGCGAGAAGACGAGGAGGAAGATGAGGAAGTCCATGGTCGATTGGTCAAGGTGTTGCAGCCGGATTTCTCTGGAGGAGGGGATATTCCAAGAGTTTGCTGGTTGGGGCATGCGGGTGCATTCTTGCAAATCCCTTGGAGGCATGGGAGCGATGATGGGATGTGCGGGGTGATGTTTGATCCGATCTTTTCTAAAAGGTCGGTACTATTCTATCGTTGGAAGTCGGTTTTCTCAGCTCATCGGTACCTTCACAGATGCTCTCCTTCGCAGTATTTTGGTCCTGCAAGGTTTCTAGATCCACCTTGTGCAATTGACGAGCTGCCACCAGTACATGTCGTCTGTATCTCCCATGATCATTGTGAGTTCTGGCGAGGTGGCCGTTCAATGGATACTGACGATCCCACCTCAGACGACCACCTTGATTACGACACCATCATGACAGTGTATCACCACAATCAATCAATTCAGTTCTTTGTACCGCTAGGTAAGTATTCTCAAGGGACGGAAAGCCCGCAGTGTCTGACGAGGTTCACCCCACATAGGGGTTAAGAAATGGTTCACCGACAGCAAGATCCCACCTCATCAAGTCACGGAGCTCGATTGGTTCCAGGAGGCCGTCGTCAACGTCACCTCCATCCACCGAGACGACGCATCATATTCCAACTCTTCTGCTTCAAGCTCGTCCGATTTGTCGGTCTCTGCGCGAGCGACAGATAGCTCACGAGTACCCCTTTTCGGAGCTAAAGATGCCCGCCACACCGAGCAGCCAACGTCAGATCCTGGCAGCATCACTTTGAAGATAGTATGTACGCCTGCTCAACACCGGTCAGGTCGTGGAATCCTCGATCAGATGAGGACACTGTGGTCGAGTTGGGTGGTCGGAGTGGTGACTGACGAGATGATAGCTACGGAATCTGGATTTGGTGGTATCGACACGTTCAAAGTGTTCTTTGGAGGGTGGGTGACAACAACGTGATGTGGCGTACAGAGAACTCGCAGCTGATGTTTATTTGCGCTAAATGCGATAGCGACACCGGCTATCGATATGCAGGTGCACCCGAAATTGACACGCATCAGGCCATATGTCCTGCATTCAGAGGTGAGACGATCAACGCGCTGTTGACCCTCAATCTTCCTCACCGGCGGCTTTACCCCTTGACAGAGATCGCACGCCGATACGGCCCTGTTACGCTTTCCCTTCTTCCTATCTCAACTGGTTCTTCCCTTACCTTCCTCCGTACCACCCTCGGCATATCCCTACATCACTATTCTCTCACATCACCTCAACATTCAAACGCATGGGATGCAATCCAGATTGCGAAGCTGCTCGGCAGCAAAGCCACGATTGCGATTCATCACAGTACTTTCTCCCCTGAAGACGAGAGCAGGGGCTGTGTGGTTAGTCAAGAGCAGACTCATTTGTTCATGTCTATTGCTAAACCACTATCTGTCTGCACAGTATGAATTTGATCTCACCCGGAACGAGGAAGGAGTTTCAGGGACATGGGGAGAGGACGGATGTTTCGTCGTCGTGGATATTGGGGAGGTCCTGGAGGTCGGGGAAAGAATAGATGAGACGCAGAAGAAGGACGACATTGTATAGCAGGTTGTTTTACTTTACCGATCAAACGTCCACCCATGCCCAACTGGCCAACCGTGAGAATACGTCTTACGTCATCACACGGCGCGTCTCGTTCCAAGCTGGAGCTCAACGACGACCTGTTCAATTCTGCCTGATCCACCGGTTCCAAGGACTTGCCAAGTAGACATCAGGAGAATTGAATATCGTCGAGAGTCGATACCTCCCTTTCTTCTCTGCTCGACACCATCGACAAAATGTCCGATCTGTTCAAGGACATTCCCGAGTTTGTCGAGGTGAGAGTTGACCATCGCCAAGGCAACGACCACCTAAGGAGTCGGCGATCGAATGCGCTGACTGGGTCTCATGCATACTGTTGTTTATATATATAGGAGCACATTGGAGAAAGTCTGGAAGCTCGTACAGAAATTCTGGGTAAGCAAATAATGGGCTTTTCAGCGTCAAAAGGAGGATCGCGGACACACCATGGACTTCACCATCTAATCTTGGCAATGCCGACTTCGAATCTATCCTCACAGCCTCCTTCCGAGAACTTGGACCACCTGATTTGTGTCATGTAGTGAAGAGCAGTGGAAGTGGAAAGAATGTCCGCGAGGTGAGAGAGAAATCCGGTTCTTCGCCTGCCGATGGTTACTCATTGTTGTCCGGTTTTGAATTTAGGTCGGATCGTATCACTACTGGCATGTCCTTTGTCATTATCCTCTGGTTATACATATATCTGATTTGCTTCCTCAATCGTCGACCTCAACAGCTCCGGCGTCGAAGCATCCTCTTCTGCGTCCCTCGCGGCCTATCTCAACTCCCTCACATTCGCCGTGGAGGACAATGCAGCGTGGTTTGCAGGGAAAAGTAGCAATTGGAAAGTGAGGAGTGGAACTTATTGGTGAGTCGTTAGTTCGTAGTGCTATTGTAAATCCCTGACACCGCCCTTGTCCTGAGCAGTTGCTTCAACGCGTTCTCAAGATTGGATGTTCGAGTCGACGTAAAGATCCCGGGAGGAGTGGAAGCTTACATCGTTGATTTGCGAGGAGAGAGGTGAGCTATAGTCCGTCTTACACTATCACTCCTGATATCTGACCTCTCGACCGTAACAGACACGAAGCAACCCCTGCTATCTGGCAAGAAACCTACGTTTCCGCTATCCTTCGGGCGATCAGATACGCAGATGATGCTTCCTATCGACTCGCAGGCTATCGGAAGTTGGATCCTATTACCAGTTTGGAAGGTGAGATGAGGTTTTTGGAGGCTGCTGAGACTTTGTTCTTCAGAGGTGAGGGGTTTGAAGAGTTGTGACGAGTCGTCCGGGATGACTGATGTATCAGCACGATTGCGACTCAGGCTGGCTACTTGGCTCCGATCCCGAGATTCAAGTCGCGACAGTCGTCTCTAATCATCTCACAGCTGGTATCATGAAGTACTTCGGTGATGCCTTCAGATATCAACATGCTGCGAACTTGTTTGAGAAATTGGTAGACCAAGAACCTCAAGTGGCGAGTTTGTTGGCGCGGAGTTATTTCGGGATGAGTGAGTGCTTCTTCCATTACTGTCGGGATGTTAACAAGAAGACCATGATTGACATCGTCCTCCCATCCATTAGACGAGGAAGTGAAAGCTATTCAGATCCTTAATGCTGCTCTCCATCAATCACCTCACTCATACCCTCTTCTCCACGCACAATGCGATTTCCTTCGCTCAAAAGGTCGTAATGACTGGGCTCTCAAAGTGGCTCGAGAAGCGGTCAACTGCGCACCAAGCGAGTTCGTTACGTGGGCGAAATTGACAGAAGTGTACATCGATATGGGGATGTATGATTCGGTGAGTAGCTGGTGCTACGGATGTCGCGCTAAACAGACGCTTATTAAGGAGGTGACCACAGGCTCTCCTGACGCTGAATTCATGTCCTATGTTCACCTTCAACGAGCGGTGAGTGGGGAAGTTCCAGCTTGATGTATGGACAAGGACTGAATAGTTCTCCGCTCCATCAGTGATCTCCATCGCATGCCGCCTCCCTCACGGACACATCTTCCCATCAAAGCTTTCATTGCAGCGTCAAACATCCTCGATGAGGATGCGGCGAGGGACAACGAGGTGTGTGTGATCGTTCGCGATATCCTTCACTAGATCCCTGACGCAAGACAATGGTTCACAGGCCGATATTGCCCTTCTTCGCCTTCCTGCTCCATCCCTACGCGGAACTTTCGCCAAAGCATACGCACTCCTTACTCGCCTCGTTGGCCAGATTGGGTGGGATGACCTGCTTAAAACTCGCTCTTCGGTCTTTGTCATGGAGGAAGAATATCGCAAACATAAGCGAGCCGTCTCCGTAGACGGCACTGCGGGAGTATCCACGCCTAGAGTCCCCGAAGAATTATCTAAAGCCGCAGATGATGATGCCTCGTTAAAGGCGCTCGGACGAAAGACCCCTACTCACATCGATACAAGACTCGCATCGACTGCCGGTCTCAAGGGGCTCGAGGTACCAGAAACACCTATTCCAACGATCAAGGTCTCCTCAGAGTCAGATCGGGAGAGGGAGCACGCGGATTTGCAGAAGGTGGGAGTGTATCCGAATGGTGTGGAAGTACCGCCATCGCCTGTTCCAGAGGAGGATGAAGCTGGTGCCGAAGCTGGTGCTGGCGCCGCTGCCGATCTACCTCGAATGCAAACACCGGATCTGGAAAAACCTCAGATTGCTCAGACGCCGACGGGGCCGTCGCATGGGGCAAGTGCCGAAGGAACCACGACCAACGGGAATGCGCATGCGCATGTGTCGAGCATTGACAAGGGTAAAGGCAAATTGGAGTTGGAGATTGAGAGCGAGGAGGAGGAGGGAGAGGCCTCCAAATCTGCGTTCAACAACAAGAGACTGTGCGAAAGGTGGCTGGACAACCTTTTCATGGTGCTTTACGAAGTGGGTATCATGTGGCCGAGGTGGACTTTTCGAGCACTGAACAGAGTTCGCATCAGGACCTTCGAGTGTACACTATCTGGAGAGCAGAGATCTCACACTTCAAGACACAGCACATGTCGTACAGAAAGACAGGGACGGAGGTGAGCGGCTTGTTTCGGTGTTCCACGAGTCTGTGTTGACAAACACTGGAATCCTCAGTGGGAAATCCTCGGTGAACTTGCTCATCGACTCCACCACAAGGAAGAAGCCAAGGATGCCTTCCAACGCTGTTTGGATACCAAGTTCTCAGCAAAAGCTTGGATGAAGTTGTTGGAGTTCTATGCCGAGGAGAATGACCTGGAGAGATCGTTGAACGCCGCAATTCGGTTGACAACCTATCAGCACAGGTGAGGGCTTGCACGCGGATCTTTCCGCATTAGTGCCTGCTGACTGTGACTCGCTGCCGCATAGATGGTACATGGAATCGAGCTACCCGACAATGATCGCTCACTACCTCTTCAAGCTCGGTCAAGTGCATGGCCAAGCAAAAATCCAGTACACGCTACTGAGCAAGGTAGGACAGCTTGTCTTGTGGGCATAGCAGTATCCTTACTATATCTTTATATTTTTACAGTCCCTTCCTGAGGGTATCTACGAGTTAATGCAAGGTTACTTGAAGTACGGGTCGACTTTCAAGGTGAGCTTGATCGAAAATCTTGTCTTCTCAAGGTGTCGCTGAGGTCTGATTGGTTCGCTCTGCATCAGGTCGAGGGTTCGGAGTTTTGAGCAAGTCGAGGGGTCTTGTAGTGGGCGTTAGACAGGTTGTTTTATGATATTCGAGCACATTAATAATGTCAAAAAGGAGATGGTCGCGGGGGACGCGGCAGTCACCTCGATCTTTTGCTCCGCGGTGACCAGTTTAGGAAGAGCACAGGCGGACGAGCTGGCCTTTCCGGCGTGGTCAACATCGAGTACATATCACCAACCTGTCATCGTCGATCCATCCTCATCATGAGCAGCCTCGAGAGTAAGTGAACGTATTCAGACCATCAGTGAGACTCACGCGACCGCACGCTAAACCTCTGCATTGTCGGCGCGGACAGAGACACTCTTCCAGCTCAAGGTGAGAGAACGCCGGAAGAGGTGCTATCTCCCTCCGTCCGACCTCTAATCCACCACCACCTTTCTCTTCCAACCCCTCAGTTCACCGCCAAGTCCCTCCAAAGACAAGCGAAGAAAGCAGAAAAGGACGAGAAGACGGAGAAAGCCAAGTTGAAGAAGGTGAGTAGTGTCGATTCCTTTGGTACGAGTACCCAATCGCCATGCACTCCTCATCTCACACGACCAACCTTCTCACCCGTCCTCCCACACACTCTAGGCCCTCCAACAAGGAAATCAAGAAGGAGCTCGTATCTACGCCTCCAATGCGATCCGCAAAAAGACCGAGGGTCTTAATCTGTTACGACTGGGATCTCGGATCGATGCTGTCGCAAGCAGAGTTGAGACGGCTGTGACGATGAGGACTGTGACGAAGAATATGGGATTGGTCGTGAGAGATATGGATAGAGCGATGGAGACTATGAATTTGGAGAAGGTGTGTGAAGTAGTAGGCAGGTCGGTGGATGATCAGGCTGACGGTGTGAGAACCCAACCCCATCTCCCTCCACCTAGATCTCTGGCGTGATGGATAAATTCGAAACGCAATTCTCCGACCTCGATGTTCAAACTTCATACATGGAAGCCACCATGTCATCCTCCACCGCCACCACCACCCCACAAGATCAAGTCGAGCTATTGATCTCACAAGTAGCGGATGAAGCTGGGTTAGAACGACAGATCGAGCTTGGAAGCGGTCAGGTTCCGGAAGTGGTCGTCAAGGAGAAGGAGGCACCTGTGGCTGTCGGCGCTGGAGAGGAGGATGGGAGGTTGGCGGAACGATTGAGAGCGTTGAGGGTGAGTGGGTAGAAGGAGGATGGCGCCGGAATGATACTGATTTTCTTTTTGGGTTTAGCCTGCGACATGATACGTTGTCTGTTGGGGCGGATATTCTGTTTGGTCTTCCACATCTCCTGTTGTATATCTCGTTCTCTAGTCTTTAGTGGTCATGTACCATTTGTACCATTCTTAGAAACCTGCTGCTCGATCGAGACCTTGATGAGATGTGGGTTGTTTAGCAATGTACAAGATCGATCTTATCTTACACCTCTCTTTCACTCGGATGATCGATCTCAAACCACCCTCTTAGTCCCACCAACTCCATCATCCCATACACTTCCTATCCGGTCAACGTCGACTTGGCCATTAACGAACAAGCTCTTCCCGAACTTGCCCTGAACAAAGGGCAAGACGTTAACCTCCCCACCTCTGGAAGGTTTGGTAGTGCCAGCGGGAGGTGAGATGGGTAACGCTGGCAGTGCAGATATCACATTATCGATGGTCGATGAAGCGTTTACGTCGCCGCTGGAAGTGGATGAGGATGGAATAGCGGACGTAGCGAGGGAATTTGCAGGTGCGAATTGTGCTTTTTGCTTTGCTCTCCGTTCAGCTTCTTCATCCTCGATGGACTTGAATTTTGCTCGTTCATCGAGGGGAGGGAGAAGGTCCGATATGTCAGACTTGGAGTATAGGGATAAGACGGGGGGGAGATATGAGCTATTAGGTAGAGATTTTCGATCCTCGACGATCCTGAAAGACTCACGAAATCGTCTTGCTTGACAGCTGCAATAGAGTACCAATATACGGAGACGGTGAAGACTAGGATGGTTACACCAGAGACCAGATTGCGTGTGATGAATGGTTTCCTCGCCCGTTTGAGGGATTGAGACACTCCCTGGAGGTAAGGAAAGGATTTCGGAGAACACTTCAGCAGTGAGCACTTTGGAAATTTGTAGTGGAGCGCGAGGATTGAGATGACAGGACTCACATATCCGGACGGATGATAGGAAGCTTCTGCAGAAAATCTGGATGATGACATGGAGAAGTGAGTGATGTAAGTGCTGTGAGTCGACTGATTGTTGAATGAAGTGAGTGAAGTAAGTTCATTCTGTCGATGAGCTAGTTAATTTCTTGTCCTGGCGGGGAAACACGCGACGGGCGGAGCAGATGGATTGGAGTGGATTCCCTTGGGGAGCTGGTGAAAGGATAACCATCGCATTCTCTCCATCATCGCGACCACCGTCGACCATCCATGCTTTGAGAGGCAGCGTCTGCGATAGTAACATCCACTCAGTCCATCATCCCAATCGGACTAAGGCGCATACGACCCTAGCAAACACTGACAACAACCCCCAATCAATGATCATTGGTACTATGCCAAAGACTCGCACTGACACTGACATCGCAAACGATGTTCCATCCGAGGATGGTCAATCTCAACTAGAGGAAGACAAGGCAGAATTCTTAGCTCCTATGTCGGAGTCGAACGACAAGACGACGACTCGTAAGTTTGATCGAAACCTATGTTTCCCGCTGACAGCACGTTGCAAGTGAGGAGTGGCTGATGTCAAGTATTTACTGCCATGTCACCATCTCAGCTGCAACTCGTGCAGCCCGCAAACGAGGGAGAGAAGGTTCGACTGAGCCAGGAGCTGTGATTGTAAGTTTCAAAAGGTTGTCAGCTTGGGGTTGTTTGAGAACAAGGCGTGCCCGAGTCTCTGTCTCCTCCTAGGGACGATCGGCAGCTATGATATGCAGACGATATTTGTATATCGTCCCTCTGCTTGCCTGGTGTGGATGAGTTATCGTACCGAGTGCTTTTCGCCTGAGACGATCACTGATCAAAACTTCTGCTAGGCATCCGCATCCTCATCTACCGCATCCATGCACCGTCTCGCTGTCAAGAAGAATCGAGTCGAGCCTTCATCATCCACTACCGCCGGCTCACAGCAGTTGACCGATGACGACACCCCGCAACCTACTACCGTCTCCACCGATCCCTCCAACGTTGACCACGAAGCCGGAAACGTGGGAGAGGTCCGTAAAAAGGTTGCTAAGATGAATTGGAAGGAAGGCGCTGCTGGGAAGAAGATCAGAGCCAAAGCCGACGATGCGATGTCTGTCGCTAGTGAACGTGGAGTCGATGAGGTTCCAGAGGAAGATGAAGACGAGGACGAGGACGAGGTTGAGGATGCAGATATAGGGGACAAAGGAAAAGAGGACGCGGAAGACTCTTCTGGAGAAGCGGTGGACGAGAGGCAGGTGGAGAGTAAGGGTGATTCAATCGAAGATCACAAGATGACAACTAGCACGTCCGGTTCGTCACCAACGGCCGATCACCATATGCAACAAGATCAATCTGTCGCAGTGAGCGACAACGAAACTCAAGAGGACGCCGTTATTCAAGACGGTGAATCCATCACCCCTGCTGCTGTCAACAAGAAGAGTAAATCAGCAACCTCACCGGCGTCAGACGCTATGGACACGGACCCTGAAGCTGGCAAGAAGAGAAAGCTGCTGGAGAGACATTCGAGCACGGCCTTGAGTACGACTACCGGAACTGATGGGGAGGATACTGCGAAACGATTGAAGGAAACCAGCACGTTGGAAGTGAGTTTGGTACGTATAGGCAGGCCTACGTATACTGACTATATGGGATGATCGGGCAGACATCTGTAGACCCGGATAACAAAGGGGAGACAAGCTTGAAAGATGTCCCGGAGGCGGATGCGACACCGAAAAAATCTCAACCGACGTTTGCATCATTTTCCTCGACCGCATCTCCATTCGGCGTGAAGCCAAGCACCACAACCACTGGTCTGACAACCAGCATCAGTAACTCGGACAGCTCCCTCTCATCAACTCCCGCCCCAGCCCCGAAAAAGCCTCCAGCGACATTCGGGTCATTCTCCTCCTCCGCATCACCATTCGCAACCATCAAACAAACATCCGCGTTCTCCTCTCAACCCGTAGCCTCTTCATCTACTTCGGCGCCATTCAAGTCCACATCAAACAAGGCTTTCGGAGGATGGTCAGTATCATCTGGTGCGAGTCCGTTCGCTACCCCGGTAAAGAAGAAGAACGATGAAGCCAAGGAGGTTGATGACGACGAGCAGGAGGTAGTCAAGCCCTCAGGGTCGTTTGAGGATATCTTGACTTCCAGCAAGGCGGAGGAAGAGAAAAAGACTGCCAAGGTTGCCGTCAAAGCGCAGGAACGTGAGTGTGGACGACGCTACATACTTTCCTGCTGCGCTGATCAGCTGACAATGTGCGTTTATTTCAGATCGCACTGGCGAGGAAGATGAAAACACCGTTTATCAAGTCCGGTGTAAGCTATACGTCATGGAGAAGAATGGTAGTTGGCGAGAAAGGGGAACAGGGTCGTTACATCTCAATACAAGGCGAGATGATACACGAGCAGCGCGATTGGGTGGGTATCATGTCCGGGGATGATCGTGGTACGCAGCCACAACTGACACCCTGCTTCCGCGATCATAGTCATGCGAGCTGAAGGCGTGTTGAGATTGATTCTCAACGTAGCTCTATTCCCTGGTATGACATGCGAGATTACAGGAGACAAGTATTTGAAGACTGTGGTGATGGAGTCTGGAGAGTTGAAGTCGTTCTTGATCAAGGTGAGCGAGAGGGTGCGATGCGCCTTTTGACAGACTGTATCCAAATTTTGACTTCTCCCCTCTATGCGCTTTTCTCCAGGTCGGATCTACCAAGGCCGCCAACGAGCTGAAACAGCAGATCTTGGACTATATACCCGAGACGAGCAAGCCTTTGTCGGAAGAAGCTCCATCACCGGAACCTGAACGTGAAGCGGTGGAAGACGCTGAGGCGAAGGTGTGATGGGTGTGGTCTTGGTATTCATGACGATCTCCTTCCTTGGGCCCGCACTCGCCCCGTCGGTGGTGGCTGCTTCTGGTCCCTGGCTATGCCTGCTCTCGTATAAATCTACCTGTATTTCCGTATTGGACTGATTGGAACTCATGATGAGGAGGTTGTTCGCGAAGACACTCAAATGACATGCGTGCCAAGTCGCGTGCCACTCTAGCATCTGCCTTCCGTTGACTCGACGGTTGTAAACAAGTTCAAACTGTAGAGTCTACTCGTCTTCATCCTCATCATCACCATGCCACCACCTGCGCTCGGTCGTACATCCACGGCGACCCTCCGCCTTGCACCTCGTCTCGTTCGTCAGTACGCCGACACAGCAGCTGCACCACACACTCCACCCATCGATAAATCTCACCTTATCATCCAATATGAAGACTCAGATTTTCCTCGTGGATTCGCAGTAGCGTCCACACACTGTGGTGTCAAGAAGAAGTTTGGAGTGTTGGATCTTGGTGTCCTCGTGTCTACGTCGGAGAAGCCTTGCGCAGCAGCCGCTTGCTTCACAAGGAACGTATTCAAGGCTGCTCCTGTGACGGTATCGACCGAAGTTCTCAAGCGGTCTTCAGGAAGAGCGGCGGGTCTCGTCGTCAACTCTGGGTGTGCGAATGCGGTTACAGGAGCTCAAGGGATGAAAGACGCATGGGCGATGTCCGAAAAAGTCTCTGCCTTTCTACCTACATCTTCGTCCTCAGCAGGAACGCTGGTCCTGTCAACCGGTGTGATCGGACAACATCTACCCATCGATTCTATCACCTCAGCGATCCCAAAACTCACTTCAACATTGTCCTCATCCTCCGGAGCATGGCTGAACCTAGCCAGAGCATTCATGACGACTGACACTTTCCCCAAGCTCCGGACTCGAGAGATCAAGCTCGGCACTCAAATCGTTCGAATGGCAGGAATTGACAAAGGTGCTGGTATGATTCATCCTAATATGGGTCCACCTCATGCTACTCTACTCGGTGTAATCGCTACCGACGCTGCCATCACTCCCAGGTCTCTGCAAACCGCTTTGACCTACGCTGTCGACCGCTCTTTCAATGCTATCACCGTTGACGGCGATATGAGCACGAACGACACCATCCTCTGTCTCGCGAATGGAGCAGCGGAAGGACAGAAAGAGGAAATCGATGAAAAGACTCATCCCGAGGAGTTTGGTGTCTTCAAGGAAGAGTTGAAGAGCTTTGCAGAAGAGTTGGCTCAGTTGGTGGTCAGAGACGGTGAGGGCGCGACAAAGTTTGTGACTATCAGGGTTGAGGTGGGTTTCCGTGGCCTGTTTTTTTCTTCTTTGGGTTGAGCGAGCACGATGACGCTGACTTGTTCACGATGACCAGAACGCTCCGAGCTACGACGTTGCCAAAGCTGTTGCATCATCCGTTGCCACATCCTCCTTGTTCAAAACGGCCATGTACGGTGAAGGTGAGTAGTGCAGATCGTCCATAGTCCGCCATTGCGCATATCATCTCAACTGGCATCCTCTTCCAGACGCAAATTGGGGTCGAATCCTCTGCGCTGTCGGTTACACCCCTCTTCCAGCGTCAACGATCTCTCCCGAGTCCATTTCTGTTTCTTTCATCCCACCATCAACATCTTCAGACACTACTCCACTTCAACTTTTGACCAACGGCGAGCCAGAACCTAACATTGACGAGAAGCGAGCGAGCGAGATCTTGAAGGAGGAGGATTTGGAGGTGTTGGTTGATCTGGGAGTCCAGGGTGGAGCGGCAGCGAAATACTGGACTTGCGATTTCAGTCATGTGAGTGATGGTTTCGGGTTGAAGCCAGTGACGAATGGCAGCTGATTGTCGACCATGTACGCCAGGAATACGTGACGATCAATGGGAGTGTGAGTGGGTAGCGAATTGTCAATCTGGCTTGTTCTGATGGACTTTCTTCGCACAGTACCGAAGCTGAATAATCAAATAGAAGGATCAACGCACAGTAGAATTCGGCAAGCCGGTTGTAAGATTGGACCACTCGGCCCTTTATCCATAGACAAGTTGATACGATAACCATGCTCATGCGCTGCGCTATCGTGTACAACGATCATCATCTATTCTCCCTGCGGTCCATAGCTTCATCACCGCCCAAGCGATGCTTCCGCATTCACATACTTCGGTGCTTCCCTCCAGAACAACGTCGGTCTCGTCCTTGTCTTTTGATATCCCCTCGTGGGCGTTACTCGTTCCCTTTGACCTACAGCATCGACGTGTGGCGGAACACCACGTCCTCTCGGTCCATTCGGGGCGTTCAAAGGAGGAACCCCAGATGAAATACCAGCTTGCCCACCCATCAATTGCCCTCTTATCTGACCCATCGGCCCTCGCGCTCCCATCATCGTCGCGTTCGGTCCCATCGCCATCGGTGTGACTCTACTCATCGGTGGGGTGATTTTAACACCTAATGGTACGGCCGAAGCTAATCCCGCTATCACCCTGCCTTGGTGTTGGACTTGAGCGAGTGTCTTCGGTGGTCCAAGTTCGAATTTGTACTCGGTTCCATCCGTACCCTCACCAGGTGCTACTTTTGAGATATCAAGCTCGAGTCTACTTCTGCCATTCGACCAAGCGGCCTTCTCACGGTCGATGAAGGTGGAGACGAGGTGGGCTGGAAGGAATTCGACATGAAGAGGTTGGCCGTGGTCTGGTGGGAACACCTGGGAGTGAAGTGCCTCGGCAGCTTTGGTTGCTGATGATTCGTCATTGTACTGCGTCACATTGACATGTCAGGGATTGAGAACCTAGCAGCTGATGTCGCGTCTACTCACAGTGCAATAACAGTGACTCTTCACGTTATCCACCCATAATCCTCCCGCTTGATATTCCTCATCAAGATCACCATACGATTCCAACAATTCTTTCAATTCTGGTTGTTGGAGTGGTCGACGTAAATTGGAAATGTAAAGCGATCGAGTAGGTGGGTGAACTACGTGAGATATTGAAGAGGGGATGGTAGCTGAGGAGGTGCTAGGTGTGACTTCTGATCGAAGTTTCTTCTCGTTTGGCTCTGTAGATAGATTGACCGCGTTAGCAACATCAATCTTCCACCGTACATTGGCCTGCAACGCACCTTCCATATCCTCATCGTCATCTCGCTTCCTCTTCTCTCCATTCACTAGGTCTCCCACATTATCGACTTGCATACCCATCACTTCCACCTTCCTCTCGTCCTCTATTCTCTCCTTCTTCCCTTCCTCAGCAGCCGCTTCCATTTTTTCTCCAAGATCACCTCCTACATCTCCCATCACTACCTCCTGTCTCTCTTCTAGCTCTACTGGGATCAAAGGATCATCTATGTCCTTGGCGAGAGTGTTCAACGGCGCTGGAGGTTCGCTGGTAGTATCCTTTAGCGTTGAATCAGGTTGTTCAGGTGTAACATCATCATCATGCTTTGTAGAGTCTTCTAAATCTTCAGTGGATGCAGCAAGACCGTCGATATTGGCTTGCTCTACCGCTTTTGCAGTGTTTGTCGATTCTTCTCCAGTCTGTGGTGTCTCAGCAACAACAGCTTCCTGAAGCCGATCAGCGAGCTTCCAGGGTGATAGTTTCATGTCAGACCTGTCCTACTCTATGCTATGATTGGAACTTCGCCGAGTACTCACAGCAGCCTTCAGACCAGTCGTGGAAAGACCACGCTTTGACAACTCGTCCTTGAGGTCTGTTGACCCAGCAGTGAATTAGCTTTTAGCTGCATCCTAGGGGACATTTGATCGCCATGTACTCACCCGCTACCTTGAGGGCTTTGATATCGAGTCCAGACATGTGAGGGGATGATATACTAGTTGATGGGATATGAATATGCTGACGAGGACTGCAACTGCTCACTCTCACACCACTCGCTCAACTCTCTCTAGCTGTTGTTTGCGTCACGTGGTCATTTGGGGCTCACTGGCACGCGTGTTCATGGACTTGCTTTGGTCTTGTTATGTCTCACGCGCACATCAAAGCTATTCCTCATCCACCTCGACAACGCCATATCATCATGTCTGACTTCGCCTACGATGTCGACGAGAATGCTTTATGCTTTCACGGACCACTCATCTACGAGGCCAAGGTGAGTATTTCAAGCTAGTCAGACGCTGCCGTGAGAGGGATTTAGCCAGGATACGATGTTTGTCCTGTCAGGTTTGATTATCAGCACGCTGATGTACCTCCCTTGATTCCTTTCATGCATATCTTGCTTCTTGGTACTAACTTCAGGTCCTCGAGAGAGAGATGTGGACATCCAAAAACACAAAGACGGATGAGATAGGTCCTCATTACTTTGTCCACTACAAGGGTTGGAAAAATCGGTCCGTTGTCTCGTAGAGCTTCCTGTTCAGCAGTCCACATCACTGATCTCACGCACTCCTTTCCTCAGCTGGGACGACTGGGTTCCATCAAGTCGTCTCTTAAAGCTTGACGGAGAAGGACTAGCGCGTCAAGCTCAACTCAAGGAAATGCATTCTCGTACTGGCGCCAAGAAAGAAACAGTAACCAATAACGCATCGCCAGGTGGAAGTGGAGCGGGACCGAGTAAAGCTAGTACGAGTGGGACCCCTGTGCCTGGTGGGAAGGGGAACGGCGTTGTGGCTGGGAAAGGAAAGAAGAGAACGAGGGAGACTGCATTGGATAACGTGAGCAGCAAGAAATGGTGGATGAAGATGACAGAAGATCGATCGGTGATGCTGATGATGCTAGAGAATGAGGTAGGAATCGGATTATTTGAAGAGACCAGAGGTTAAGATCCCAATACCTGATCTTTTAAAGGTCAAGCTCGTAGATGACTGGGAATTCGTGACGAAGAATCAACAGGTGAGATGGCAAGAATATGTTAAATCTCTCGAGGAAATCATGGTTCAGTCACTGACTTGTTCTCGAATCTTTTCAGCTGGTCACACTACCACGCACACCAACAGTGAAACAAATCGTCGAGGAATATACAGCGTATGCAACCGAAGCTCGCAAATCGAAAGACAAGCCAACGTAAGCGCGCACGGCGCTCAACCTTTCCCCGTATCATCTGTGCTAAGAAAAACCCTCCCTTATACTCTCTACTCGCTGTAGCCGGTCCGATGCTCTCCTTGCAGAGATCATGTCCGGTCTTGTCGTCTATTTTAACAAAGCGCTCGGTAACAATCTACTCTATCGGTTCGAACGTGGTCAGTACACGACGGCTCGACATGAGAACTGGGTAGATGGAGAAGTTGAGAAGCCAATGAGTGAGATTTATGGCGCTGAGCATCTTTTGAGGTTGTTTGGTGGGTTTCATGTCGTACTGGAGGTAGGGTTTTGCGTTTCTAATTACTCACGCTTGGGCTTCTCGTGGCGCTAAAAGTCAATCTTCCGATGTTTATCGCGCACACGAATATGGACTCCGAGTCCATTTCTCTACTGAAAGAGCAGATTGCCGATTTCCTCAAGTGAGTTCTTAAGCCACCAAAACTCTTCTCTCCATTGACATTCGCTGAGCGTCATGGAACTCCTGCTTTCCAGATGGATGGTCAAAGAGCAAGCAAGACTCTTCCAAACTCCATATGAAGAGACAACGCATTCTTATCAAGCGGCGTCAAGGACCATTTGATTCTTCTCTTGCTTGCTGGTCTGGGTATAACAGGATAGCGGACAATGTATCCTCCATCTACGCATCTGTGACTGTCGTCATGTTTCCTTCCGCCGTCGTTGTACAACTAGTGAACCATCGTCATGATATCTCTCGCCCCACGGACATTTACAACATGTCCGGCAGGTCAGTAACCGGTACTACGTTCACTACCGGTTTACAGCATTCCATCTCAACCGACCTCGCTCCATCATCCACGATATTTCATAGGCAGACACACCATCCACCATGACAACTAAACCGGTCACTCCTATCGATGATATGCGTAACGAATCATTGGAAGAGGAAGCCAAGCGTAAAGGCCCAATGGACCCGGATCACGATTTGCCTGATTGGTTGAATGTCAAGAAGCAAGTGAGTATTGTCGCGACATGAGACTGAACCATAGTTTGTAGCTCATCATACTTTGATCGATACCTGGTCTACCTCGTCAATCTTGAACTCGCTTTCTTCTTATCGAATGCACCCTCATAGCTGGTCTTTTACGCATCTTATCACTCCAACCCCATCAACATCGCCATCCATGTCATCTGTATCCCTCTCATCCTCTGGTCTCTCCTCCTCATACTAGCGCACTACCCGCTCTCTTCTGTCTTACCGAAAGCAATCCTCTCTTTCTTACCCGAATGGTTAGCAGATGGAAGGGTCATCCATCTTGCTGGCTTTGAATGGGCCGCCGTTCAAGGTAATTTGGCTATCCTCTGGATTGGGGCATATGTCGCGTACTATTTCGCATTGAGTCCTCGAGGAGCTGTAAGTAAATTTTTGGTTCACCATCATGATACATTTGTCTTACTCCCCCTCTTCACACTTCTCTCCGGTTCAGCTCACCTACCTGCCAACCGCTCTCATCTCCTTCTTTACTGCCACCCACATGGCGAACTCGTCTGCCTTCCCAGACGCCATGAGGACAGCTTGGATTGTCCATGCTATCTCATGGATCGCCCAGTTCATTGGACATGGAGCCGCGGAAGGAAGAGCGCCTGCGCTATTGGATAATCTCTTGCAAGGTGAGTAACGCGCAGAGGGAGGGTAGGGTGGGGGGAGCGTTGTGCGAGTATGGACGCTGATCGGAGGCGTTGCGATGCGTCTTATAGCTGTTGTGTTGGCGCCATTCTTCGCTCATTTGGAAGTCATGTTCATGCTCTTCAATTGTGAGTTCCCGATCAGACTCGATAGCCAGGCTCAATCCACATAATACTGAACTCTGTTTCCCTCGGCCGTAGTCAACCCTAAGCTGCAAGCTGCAATCAAGGAAGGCGTGGCCAAGGACAAGGTGTCAAGGAAAGGGAAAGGGAAGAAGGTAGAGTAAGCTATGAGATCAATAGCGCCATGTCTTCCCCTTCCTCCCCTATTCAAAGTACGTAAGAGATGAAATCAGATTTATTGAGATGTCAATCATTATCGCTCGTCGCCCCTTGCTATCTTTGGGATTTGCTTCGAAGAACTCTCAGATGGTTAACTCGTGAAGAACATCTATCACTCGAACCGGATAACCGGGCTCGATCGTTGATTTGCCAATCAAAGACGAAGGATGATCTAATCCGAGGTGCGACAGCCTTTCCTCACGAAATGGTTCTCCCAAACTATTCCTCCATCTCATCGTCACAGATAAGTATAGCCGAACATCGTAGAACAATCATATCATCCGATCGTTGTGAATCTATTTTGGCCTCCCGGATCCTTACTGCTCAGGCATCTCGCCGCCCTCACCCTCCATTGCTTCGCCACCCATCGTTTGAACCTGACCGCCGCCACCTCCACCTTCACCTCCAGCACCTGTGACCATTGAACAAGGGTTAAATATGGACTAGCTTGGAAAAGGGGTCACACAGTGACTCACGTCTTGCGCTGACAATATCATCGACTCGTAGTAGCAGCTTGGCGGACTGACGGATCAGTAGGGGTGAGAATTAGCGGCGAAAATCTGGTACCGGCAACTGCCACTCACCTCAATCGCCGTCTTCAAGGTCTGAATCTTGACAGATGCAGACTCTAACAGACCGTAGACCTGCATGTCCGTCACCTTGCCGGTATCTCCATCCACACCGAACTGGTGCTCGCCGTTAGCGTGTTTGGCCTGAGATAACGACGACGATGTCAGCATCCCAGGTTGTCTATTCTTTTCACCCCTCCCTCCCCACCACTCACCCTCAACTCGGTCAACGTCCTGATCGCATTACCACCACAGTTCTGTACCAGGGTACGTGGGATGACCTCCAGAGCATCGGCCACCGCCATGTAAGGAGCACCCTCGACACCCTGCATCGCCTTTGCCTTCTTGGCGAGATTGACGCTGATAGCCATCTCGGTCGCACCGCCACCTGGCGCGAGCATGGGGTTGAAGACAACATTACGTGCAACTGACATGGCATCTGCGAGGTTACGGTCGATTTCGTTGAGGATATCCTTGCTGGGTCCACGGAGAAGGATAGTGCATGCCTTGGGGGATGTGCATTCGTCCATGAACACAAAGTAGCTGGAAGAGGGATGAGGCGCAGGGGTGGGAGATGTCAGAAGAGGTTGTGATGTAATCACGCGCAGAAGAATCACTCACTCATCTCCAAGCTTGTCCACGTGGAACAAACCACACTCTGTTCCAACATCGGTCTCTCTGATATCCTCGACCCTGTTTACGATGGTCGCACCGACTGCTCGCGCTATTCGGTTGTTGTCGGACTTGCGGACTCGACGGATGGCGGTGATTGGTGGGTCAGCTTTGAGGAAGTAGTGTTGAGCGAGGTCTGTGAGGGGATTGTTGAATGTCAATGGTCGTTGGGAAGATATCTTCAGCACCCGCTCTCTCACCAGAGACACCCTTCTCGGTGAACACGATATCCGGCTTGAACTCGGCGATCTTATCACACATCAACTTGATCTGTTCCTCTTCGATTTGCAACAACCTATTCCAATCCTCCTCCTTGCTGACCTCGATGTTGGTTTGAGATTCACCCTTCTTGTACTCTAGAGGACAATCCAACAAGATGACTCTGGGGCTTTGAATCTTCCTTCTCATCTTTGGATGAGTGACGTCCTTGTTGATCATGACACCTGAGAGGACGCGAGATTCTTCGATTTCACCACCTGGAACCTTTTCAACTCGAGCGTATCGTTTGATGTCGACGGTCTTGGCATCGGAGTTATTCGTCGTCACTCCTTCAGCCGTGACAGCGACTGTTCGAACCGCCTTCAACGCCAACGAACACATGAGGTCGGACCAACGAGATGAGAACTTGGTCCCGATGGAAGTCTTGATGAGTGCCAGCATCTCCTTTTCCGAAGTGACGTCGACCGGAGTGGAGATAGCGTCGATGGTTGCAAGGGCATCGTCTAGAGCGTGTTGGTAGGCTCGGATGATGACAACTGGGTGGATGTTACGTTCAAGCAGTGGAAGGGAGTGTGCAAGGATTTCACCGGCTGTTTGGGGTTTGGTGGTCAGCTCCTTGGACGTCAAGCCCACAAAAAGAAACCCACCCAAAATGATGACACTAGTGGTACCATCTCCGACCTCTTCATCCTGCGTCCGGGACAATTCGATCATCGACTTGGCAGCGGGGTGTGCGACGTCGATTTCACGAAGAATAGCGTGTCCGTCATTGGTCAGTCTGCAGAGGTGTTGCAATGCGTCAGTCGTGGTGGGATGTTACTCGTTGACCCAGCACTCACAAGATCCCTCCCATAGGATCAAGAATCATCTTCAACATAGCTTTAGGACCAAGACAAGTACGGATGACATCTGCGACGGTCTGCAAGAGGGGTTTGTTTCATAGTCGTTGAATCAGTTCTTTGACGTCGGTCACGTCCAGCTCCGTCGTATCCACAGCACACCCACCTTGGCAGCCATGATGTTTGCTGCTTGCGCCTTGCGACCTGATTGACGTTCAGGACCGGTGTCTACAAGAGGAGGGAGTCGATACGTCAGACGTACAAACACATCACTCGGGAGCCACATTTCGCCTCACTCATAACCATCATGGGCATACCACCCATTTGGCCAGCCATTTTTGAGTGAAGTTGAAGGAGAGAAAGATTGGGTGAGTTAGGAAGCTGGTGCAGTTGCTGTGCGATACGAATGAAGATGATGTCGTACGGATGGAGTGGGTCGAGGTGATGATGACAGTCGATTCTTGGATTATTTAATGTTCGAAACGTCGCGAGCGCGTTCTGGGCGGGGGACGAAGGGGGGGGGCTTTATCAATTTTAGGGACGACACGTCATTACGAATGGATGGTGGCGAGTGACACGTCATCAGTCCAAGGTGGCAGAGACGCGTCGTCCAACATTCAACATCATTCAACATTAATTCACCATCTTCATGTTCAGCTCTCCCTCCTCGAGAAGTCGTATGATGTGAGTAGTCTCACATTATCTTCATGTTAAGCTCTCTTCTCACGAGGAATCGTATGTAAGTATCCAGAGTCCACAAAGACGAGTCACTGATCACCTCTCCGCTCACCATCTCATCACCCAGCCCGAAGAGCATCCTCCCTCTCAGCTTCAACTTCACCGTCGACCACTACTCAGAACCCGTTCACAACTTCGCTCCTCTTCACGAGCTTTGCATTCGCGTCATCATCAAGAACATACACAGATTCGACGCAAGATCTTTCGATGGAGTCCCGTCTAACTTTGTACGCAGGATCCTTTTGGAGATCAGCAAGCGGTGCGATACTCGCCAATTCGGATTTTGGTGGTTGAAGGTCTCTTCCCTTCCTTTTGATGACCTGGAGCACTTGGACAGGATCAGATATCAAGCGATTGCTAGCAAGGATATTCGAGCACGCTCTAGTATCCTCACGTCGAGTCTGCTCACTTCTTTTCTCGACTTTGACCTCCTCACCACTCTGGTTCTTAACGACATCAAAGGCCTCGGCGAAGACGGTGGACTCACGGACGCGACTTGCCATGTACTGAATGATCTATCCAACCTCGCCTTTTTAACAATGATCAAATGCAAGATCAGCAACGTGGGTATACTCGGGCTGACCAATCGCGCTAGCGTGCAAACGAGGACTGGCTTGTGGAGGCTTCGCGGGTTGTGGATGTTGGAGTGTTGTAACATCACGGACTTTGGCGTCGATGCTTTGAAGAGATTGCCGTCGTTGAATGTCCTCAGTAAGTATGACATCGAGCAATTTGTTGGCTAGGGATGGGTAGCTCAATCGCTTGGCTCGTGACAGGCTTGCAGAATGGAAGCGTCACCCATGCAGGGATAAATGTCCTTCGTCGCCCGTATGCAGAAGCAGGTATTCCCCGATGGACTAAGGCGAGGGACATCCACGCACCTTTCTTCGTGTGGCCGAACGACGCTCGGAGCTGGGGAGACCGATCCAGTGCTCTGTGCGAGGAAGACATCGTCGCCCACTACGATCGACTTTGGCCGAGTTCTTTGCCTACCACATCTCCGCCGGGCCAGCGTCGGGCAAACCAGGTACAACTCCATCTTGGGACAGTGGGAGGTGATACTGATAGAGTTCTATGGCGTGCCCTTGATTCTGTGTCTCGTGAAATTCCCACCATAACCCCATACGTTATGCAGCACTACAAGGCGAATCAACTAATGACCCTCGTTCGAGAACCTCCTGATGAAGCTTTGTTACTGGAATATCCCCCTGCTCCCATTGCGCCATCTTTAAAAGCGCCTGCCCCACCGAAGGAAAGTCCTTTCAGGGCAGCTAGAAGGAAAGGAAGCAAGGAATTGCCACTCATCAAATCCACCGGACCATCGAACATCGAGATGGTCAGCGTGACATCGCGACTTCTACAAGATGACCTCATATTCGCTCCGTCGTCATCCAAGCGAAGTTCGGGATTGGGAGCGGTAGAGCGACCGATATTGCCCCAGGCAATGCAAGGATCCTACGCGGAAGGATCAGCCTTCAAGAGAATCAAACGAAAAGAATGAACGACGACATCGAACACGAATCGAACCACGACAGAATACCGACGAATTGAATGATCGCGACATCGTCAAACTGACAAACCCATTAATGCATGACCACGACGAGGCCTCAGTTAGACTTTACGCAAACGATTGACGAATGGGATCAGGGGCTAGGAACTACAATGGATTGGAAAGAAAAGAATTCTCATCGATTTCATGTATGGATACACAATAGCAAGCAGGCTATCTATCTTCCGAACTGTAATGATAGTAACCATCAGCTCATTGAGCCTCCGACAACCGTCTTCGTTCACTCACAAAGATCTCCCCGACCCTACTCAACCACCCACCTGCCCAGCCGTTCTGCGCTTGTCCTCCTTGTGGAACCGCATCCCCGAATCCAAACTCTGGTGGGACGACGGCGTTTTTCTGCGCTTTAGGATCCGATTTCGGTTTGTAGACGTTTGGTTTCTCGATTGGGATGAGAGGTTGAGAGATTGAATCAAGATCCGATTGAGTGCCGAATGCTGATGCCGAGGGTTGAGATATGATGTCGTTCCTAGTTGGAGCCATTCCGGCACCAGGTTGTGGACTGATTGCAGCACCTGGAACATCTCCGTATTGTGGGACGATACCCAACAAACATCCACACCATATGATTTCTCCATTCTTTCTGGCCAATCGCATAGCCACGACGGGGTCGACAAATGTGACGCTTGCAAAGTTTGAATCGGGTGGTCCAGGGGTGAAGGATGAGATGGAACCGTATTGAGCGAGGAAGGGTTCCAGTTGAGGGATCAGGTGATAGGGAACGCCGATGATTAGGAGAGTGGCGGTCGATTTGGCCCGGCTGTAGAGAGGATGAGGATGAGAGACTATCGGATACGGGCGAGAGTTGGGAAAGACTTACTCGAGCGAGCCCGTGTTTTCAGCGCCTTGAGGCGTCCGTCTCTGTTCGACCCACATAATCAGACATCAGCTCTTCAAGATTCATCAATCCATCATCTCTATCAGCCTCACCCTTTGTATCTCCCCACCACCCGAGTACAAACTCCCACCCAACCCTTCTCTCCCACTCGGCGACGCAATCATCCCACCGCTCCCAAAGTAGCTAGCTACAGGCGGAGCATCATCATCCACCATCGGTGGCGATACCACGGCCGCCTTCGTATCACTTGGTGACCTCCCACCACCAGACAAACCACCACTGCCACTGGTGGTCAGTGAGGGAGTATTCGGTGATCCGACTTTGTGGATTCCTCTCATCGAGGTTGAGCCGCGAAGTGAGGAGTGGGCGAGTCGATGAGGACGACGGTAAGGCGTATAAGGAGATGAAGGGGATGAAGAGCTATGAAGAGCGAGTTGGCTGTGGGATTGTGTGGTTTAGTGGGGAGAGGTGAAGATGAATGCAGCTATGGAACGTACTCGGCTGTAACGTTGTATAAACTACTTTTGACGATTCCACCACCTGATGGACTACCTGCGCTGCCTCCTCCTGTCCCTCCTCCTCCAACTGATTGATTATTCGTAGGTGCGCCCGATGTAGATATGTTAACCGGTGACCCAACAGGAGATCCGGAGGAATTCGACTATCCCATTCACCTAGAATATCAGCTTTGGCTTACAGGCGCCTCGTTGGGGAAGAACTCACCACAGCGACCTTTTTCCCTCCACCTCCTTGGCCCCATTCCTCTCCATACCTCTTTCCCAAGCTCACACTCTCGTTCAACAACCCCTGATCAACCATGTTGCCTCTGTTGCCTCCCGCGCGTCGTGTTCGCGTAGTTGGCGTAGATGACCGAGTGGGAGTGTTGACTCCTGATGCGGATGGGGAAGCCAGTGCCTGGGAGAACCAGTTTTCGGAGTCCATGGTGGTGACGAGGTAGGCCGATGAGGAGGTGAGGAAGTGAGGAGGTGATTTGGTGATTTGGTGATGTTGTTGCTGGTACCATCTCGACACGTGAAAGTTGGTATTTTCCACAAATTATTTACACCACTCCTCACTCGCTCAGTCTCTCCCATCAACTCCATCTTCAACATCATACAACATCTCATACACCTTCATTCACAATGGGCAGACAACGTAGATCAAGGTAATTGTGCAGTATAATCAACTCCCCCATCAATCCCTAACTACCCTTCATCTTCTCTTCCTACTCACAGAGTCCACAATCAACGACGAGACGTCCGTCGTGCAGCGCGAACCCGTGTACGAACACGAGATCTCGATCAGATTCAAGGCATCGATATGAAGCCGGAAGTCAGAGCGAGGTTGGAACGACAGGAAATTGATGAGAGTAAACCGGGATTGGGTCAACATGTGAGTGTCGAAGGGTGTAAGAGGTTTGTCTCTGTTGAAAAGAGAGGGATGAGGGTTTTGGAGGAACAGGTGGAGCGGGTTGGGTTCCCGGAGGCTGTAGATCATAAGATGTGCGAAGTACGGGTCTATGTTGGCCCTCGCGCCTAATCATAAGCCGAATCTTAAAATGCTATAATACACTCGGATTGCATCCCATTTCATCTTCACTCACTTACTAATCCTCTGCAACCCTCTTCCCCAATTACAGTACTGCGTAGAATGCGCCAAGTATTGCGAGAGCGACGCTGCTTTGACCACTCATCAACGATCCAAGGTTCACAAGTAAGGCTTTCCACTTTCTCTACATACCTCAACAAAGACTAACTTCTTGTTTCACCCCACCCAGACGTCGTCTGAAGCAACTATCGACCCCAGCATACACAGTCGCTGAATCTCAATTGGCTGGTGGACTGGGAGTCGATAACAAACAGCGAGGAGAGGAGGTTCTGGTCGTCAGGACCGCCGTGGAAGGAGCAGAGGCAGGACCTAGCGGGAGTGGGAGCATGGAGGTCGAGGCATAGAGCCTGTTGATCTTCGGTTTCTCCTTCTTTTCGTTTTAGGGTGGTGCGATTTGTATGTTGTATCCCGCCTACGTATATGGTGGGAATCTCTGGTATTCTGTAAAAATCTGCATATCCTCATTTTATAGAGCATATCCCATGGCTTCCTTCATCTCGTCATTAATAAAACACTGAATAGTGCTACAGTGGTATTCGGTAAGATGTCGTTAAATGTCGTCAATTGCGGGTCTATGCTCTACCGCAAGATATTGCCGAGCCGTCTATTCCGCCTCTCCGTTCTCAGCAGCAGCGGATCGCATCATCCGTCTGAATCTCGCGAGCTCCACTTCCATCGCTCTACAGCAAGGTATGTCTATAAGTTAATGGTTCGAATGCCAAGCACAGAAGATATCCTCACCTGTTCCTCTCTAAAACCTCTTCGTTCTGTTTTGTCTTTTCATCGATGGCTCGAGCGAGTTCGTCGAGCTTGGGTGTGAAGAGATCGAGGATGGAAGCGTTGAGTGATTTGAGTGTGGATTCGGCGGATGAGAGGTTGGCACGATCGGTCCTGTTGTTGAAATGGGGTTAGACAGAAAGCGATCATCAATGTCGAAAAGAGAAACTTACGATTGAGCTTGTAGTAATTTGTTCAATGTAGTTTGTTTGAATTGCTATCGTGTCAAACGCTCATATTGTCAGCTTGGACTCGCCCTCAAGTCAAACCTTTTGCACTGACCATCTCCTCTCTCTCCTTCTTTGCCTTCTCCCCCGACACCCTTATTTCCTCTCTCAACGACTTCACCTCCCTCCCCCATTGCTCCTTCATGCTCTTCACTCCTTCTCTCAACGCCGCCGACTCTCTCTCCGACTTGGTACCTAGGTATTGCGCCTCGTTCAATTGCGTCGTCATGCTTTGAAGCTGCTTTTTCGTGGTTTGTTCAAGGGATTTACGATCTTTGGTCAGGATGGCGGCGGTAGATTCGGCGGTTCGAGCGCGGTCAAGGACCTCTATTGGGAGATGGGGATTAGAAGAAGAGGATCAACAGTCAGTGGAGAATGGGGAAACATGTAGGCAAACGATGAACTTGCCCTGTAACAACCGTTCTTTTCTGTTGATCACGTTGTTCAACGAATCCGCTTCATTTCGCATCCTCTCCTTGGTCTCTTTGAGATCCTCCGTCTGTCTCGTGAGCTATGGGTGGGCGAAAATCGCGATGCCATCAGAGGTTGAGAAATACTGCACGCCATAACCCTCGATATCGATTCTCACCTGTGAAACCACCCTTTGACTGGTTCTCAGATCGCCTTTCACCCTATCCAAGCTCGCTCTCAGACCGTCCACTTCCCTCTGCAACCCATCGATCACCTTGCTCGAGGAATTCGAGCTAAACTTCCTTGCTGATCGTGGGGAGGGACCACATGGATGTGGTAAATCAGGAATAGGAGGTGGTAGAGAGGGTGAGAGTAACGGTGAATGGGATCGGAGAGATTGCGCAGATGGGGAACGGGATGGGGCGCGGAAGCCTCCGGATGTTCTCGCTAAGGTGGGTGGGGTGGGGTGTAGGGATAGAGCTGTTTGTACGTGAGATTGTGGGATGCCTGTGATGTGATGGCGTGCGGGAGTTGATCAACCTCATGCGGTGTGATAGATGAGTTCCACGCCCACTCACGATTCAGTCCCAATGAAGATAAGTCATTCAATGTATTACCATCTACATCCCCTTCCTGTACCCCACTATCCTGGGCGATCCATCCATCCAGCACCTCCACTTGCTTCTCCGTCACTCTTCTATCACCACCTATTTCGAACGGACTCCTCAAACCCCCCTCCTCCGAGACCTTCCTTTTCAAATCAAACATCGGCGATGAATGAGGGATCGACTTGAACCCCGACGAGGGAGAAGTTGGAAAATACCCATTCTCGCGGCTATGAGCGCTGGTTGCATTGTTGGCGTGCGACGTGTTACGACGTGATGGTCCTGATGGAGGAGATAACGTAGCAGCTGCACGTTGAGCTTTTTCCATGGTCGCTTGACAAGCTCGAGAAAGTGCTAATTGTTGTTTCAGTTCTTGTAATTGACGCTTTAGGGATGCTGATGGATGGTTGCGAGGTCAGGCGAACGGTCCCACGATCCAATCATACCAAGCAGACAACACTTACAGACGTCCTCCACAGGATGACTATGTGGTATCACACCTCCACCTCCACCGCCGACGGCGCTACCGTTGCTCTGCAAACTCGTCCTCCTCGACGCTCTCGAGCTGGGTCTTTCTCGTTTCTCCTGGCCGAAGAACTGGCCGGAAGGTGATCGTGGAAAGAGTATAGTAGGTGATTTGAGAGGTCCGACTTGGTCAGTGAGCGGCGGTGACCGAGTTGGGGTGTTCATGAGGATGGGAGAGGAGAGGTTGAGGGAGTCGGTAATCCGTGGTTTGGATTCCATCATGTTGGGGTAAAAATCTACCTGATGTTTTCCGTTGGCCTATTCGAGCAATCAGCTCCGTCTTGAGCAGCTTTGAGACATGCACGATCCGTCTGTGGCTTGGGCGAGTCGACTATGAGGTTAGGTTGTATGATAACCAGATGATAATTTGAAACGGTGCTGTTTGCGCGAACATGTAACTGGTATTTTGAAAGAGACACGCTAAAGAAATCCCGACCGACCACGTGGTATATTCGACCAGCATCCATCCAGCATCCACATAAATCTCACTTCATCATCATCCATCATCATCATCCATCATCATCATCCATCCATCATCGCCATCATCCGTTCATTCCGCATATCATCTCGTCCCATCCGCACAATGTCATCTGCGATTCAACTTCTTCCCATCGAAGCTGCGAAGAGGCTAGCAGCATACGCAGCCGTGGACAGGCATGTCAAGCCTGAGCACAAGGTGAGATCAGTCGAGGTGCAATGGGATATGAATAGGAAATCTGAATTGTCAATCCTGCCAGGTCATTGGTATCGGATCTGGATCAACTGTTCCATACGTCGTCGACCGAATCATGGCTCAAGGTATTCAAGCCAACAAGGGTCGCAAGTTCATTCCAACTGGTGAGATCGTTTGTCCGCATAACTAGCTTGAGAGGTAAGCACACGCTGACTTTGGATGTGGTTCGATATATCCCTCTTGCCAGGCTTTCAATCCACTGAACTTATCATCAGAGCGGGACTTGACCTAGGAGACGTGTCCCAGTTCCCAGTGATCGACGTAACTATCGATGGAGCAGATGAGTGCGTGCTCCCCATCTCTCCCTTCTCTGTTCAGAGTCGACCGCATACCGTCGTGTTTGACGACAACACTGATCATTTCGAACAACTGCCAGAGTTGACTCCCGTCTTAATTCGATCAAGGGTGGCGGGGCTTGTCAATTGAGAGAGAAGGTATTGGCGGAAGCGGCAAATGAGTAAGTGGACGGAGTCGTTGGAGCATGATATGGATGCTGATGTCAGTGTTGGGGGGAAAAATTCAGCTGGGTCATTGTTGCGGACTATCGAAAGAACAGTCAGACATTGGGAGACACAGTGAGTCGTCATTCCCGCCTCTCTCGCTCTTGTATACCCACCCATTGTGATGCTCCTCTTTACCTCCCAGTGGCATCAAGGCATCCCCATCGAAGTCGCTCCCTTCGCCTACGTTCATGTTCTCCGCTCACTCGCTCTCCTCGGCTCTCCAACAACCCCAGTCGCCTCCATAGCAGGTGGCAAGATCCTCACACTCCGAATGGGAAAAATGAAAGCTGGTCCAGTAGTCAGCGATAATGGAAATTTCATCATCGATGCTCCATTCGAAAAGGGTCAGATGGAGAATCCAGAGGAATTAATACGTAGGATCAAGTTGATGACAGGTGTTGTTGAGGTTGGGTTGTTCACTAACATGTGCAAGGGTGAGTTGTTGGCTTGGGGGGGAAAAAACCTCAACACAGTGAGCCCAGGAGCTGAAATTTCGTTCTTTCTTCTCGTCCCTTTCCAGCCGCTTACTTTGGCAACGAGGATGGATCAGTCACCATCAAATCGGCAGACGGCCGTATCGAGACCGTCAAAGAGGAAACGGTGTAAAACAGCGCAAGACGTTGTAAACTAGAGAGAAATGAGGGAATCATCTTGTGATTTCTTGAGCAATGCATATCAAAAACCCTTTACGTACAAAGTATATATATATCTTAGCGAATTAAAAACCAAAAACCCGCGAAGGTTCCGCCATCTGCATCCTTCAACGTTTGCCCCGCAACCTGTATTCCCACCCGTCTAACAACCCTTGCTGATGCTTGCCATCCTCATTGAAATATCCCAAGCCAAAACTAGTCTCTCATGTCACTCCATCACCACTCTCATTTATCATCCACCACATCTCGACCCACTCCATCCTATCTTCAGGATCATTCATACCAACGCGTTGTTCGCTCTTCGGAGTGTTAGATACGCTTGATCGTAGCCTGGACCCTGCGATCGAAAAGAGGTGGGGTAGAGAGGGGGTTTGTCAGCTAAGCTTTGAGGGAAAGGTAATGACTCGCATGGGGCACTGGAGAAGAATCATGAGCCAAACCATCTTCAACGATGGCAAATACCAGATTTCCCATAACCCTCCACTTCCCCTATAAATCCACCAACCCACCCACGAACGAAGAAGCATACTCCTCGACCCCTCAACCACTCACCAAACTCCTAATCACACCCCAGACTTCCAACCCTCTATAATGTAATCTAGTCTTCGGATCGGTATACATCGCTGGTAATCCAGTGATATCGCAGTATTTCTTAGGTGGGAAGAGGGAAGGCGGTGCTGTTGGTGTTAGATCTAGATGATGGGCAAGGTAGGGAATTGAAAGAGGAGGGAATGAAGATGACGGGTTAATATGATGGTAAAGAGGTGGTCAAATAGCGAGGTTGGGAGAGAGAAAGAAAAAATCGCTCACATGTGATAATATCATCCAATTTCCTCTTCCCGTCCTTTTCGACTCCATCCTCATCTCCCACCTCCATCGTCTGATCAGTTTCAACTCCCTTTCCTTTCCTTCCTCTGACTGGTGATGTTTTCCTACTCTCATTCCTACGTCTCCCTCCACTACCACCCACACCGGCGGTACCACCATTGCTGTTGTTATTGCTACTGTTACTCGCATCACCACCCGCTCGTTCTCGTTCCATCACTAAAATCTGCTTGACGCTCTTCTTATTTCTATTCTTCCCTACTCCTCCTACACCACCACTAGATAGGTACGTTGGATTCTTGAATGGCATGGTCGTTGAAAAGTAAGATAACCGATCCGCCAATGTTTGCTATATATATATATATATATATGTTGATCCACCAACCTAATCTAAACATCAGCCATCTACATCTCTTCGGAATAGGAAAAGAGAAACGAGGAATGTAACGACGTACGCTTGGTTGAGGTGTACCATCTTCTGAATTTGCACCACTCGCTAAAGTGGAAGGAGGGAATGAGGTATTTCTTGTACCGGAAGATTGGATGCCGATGTTGATGAGACCTCCTGGGAGAGAACGTTTGGATGGTTTGGTTCGTGATGGAGGCCTGCGGTAGTGGATCACTTCGGTGAATGGGAGTAGATGATGAGGAGAAGGAAGGTGAGGTTGGAGATGGACTTACATGGTAGGTAATGGAGTTGCTGATGGAGTGATGGGGTGATGGGGTGATTGGCAGATTGGCTGATATGCTGATATGCTGATATGCTGATATTAGTACTACTAGTACAGCCCAGGTGGTTGACCGATGTCCCGCGCTGACACACGTGAAAGAGAACCACCCCGCGACTCACTCACGTGTTTGGTTAGTCTACTCTGTCTCATCGACGTCATCGACCGCCCGCCGCCCATCTATCCGATCCGATAGAAATTGTTATCACCATCTATCCCTCCCTCACCTCACATCCCCAATATCCCATCCCATCCCATCCCATCCCACAATGAACTTCTCTCCAAGCAGACCTCGTTTCTCTACCAACCCATCAATCACCACCGCAACTACCACCATCACACCTTCCTCATCCACTCTTACCCATTCTCCCACTCTCTACTTCCCTCTAGCTTCCAATTCATCCTTGGGTCATGTGGACGAAACGAATGAATCACTTGACATCTCTTCCATGGAAGCACTTCAACCTCCTCCTGTCCCACCGAGACCTACTCATATTAGAAAAGATTGGAATCCGCTGGGTACGGCGGACGGTTTCTCACCTTCAAAGTCGGAAGGGGATGGGGTACCACCACCTCCTATTCCACCTAGGATGAAAAAGAAGACTTCTTCCCCGCCGACGACGACGGTGAATAAATCGTTGCAAGGAGGAGGTAAAATAAGGAGAATGAGTATCGATACTGCTTTGGGGATCTCAAGCCCAGACGATCAAGAAATACCAAAGGAACGAGAGGATGTAGTAATGAAAGATGGTGATAAGATACCGACAGACACAACATATACAGGGTCATTGACCTCTAAACCGGATTTATCTAGAGCTCAATCTGGAATGAGTTTGGATACTGGGACTCCCACCGGAATGACAGCGGATGCTGGAAGTGTCATGAGTGGTGGGATAACTCCTGCTGCCACTGCTACTGCTACTGGTGAAGGATCAAGTAGACGAAGACCTTTACCGCCTCGACCCCACCACCCACCAACTGTAAGTTTCATCTCCATCTCTAAGCACACCATCCCCTAACCGTCTTTTTCCGCCCGGATTCCACAGGAAATCCCTCCTTGGGACCCCGATACCAAATCCCACATCCCCGCATCAATTACCCTCGATTCCCGTCAAAACGCCTACACTTCCCAATCGACTCCTCCGACACGTCTTCGATCGACCGTTCAAAGGCGAGAAGATCCAAAGAGGGTGAGAGCTGGGATGTTGAGACGTCCTGCAGAGGTAGGAGTCGTGGTCGATGTAACGGGGAAGAAGGGTTTGGTCGGAGAATGGGTGTTAGATCCGTGTTTGAATAAACCGGGTAGAGATGGCAAAAGGCCAAGTATAGTTCCAAAACGATCATCTAGGATCGAGAGATTAACATCTCGTCGTAAAAGAGGATCGATATCATCACCTACCGCTGTTTTCACCTCTGCATCAGGGGATATCGATATCCGTCTTGGAGTGGTCAATCAATCGATGTCAGGTTTAGGATTCGGTCAAAATGGTCAGTTGACAGGTGGGGAATTGAATGGAGGATTGGAAGGTGGGTTCAGGGAACAAGTCAAGGCGATGGAAGGTCATGAAGAGATTGAAGTGGCCAAGGTGAAGGTGGCGACGGTGAAGGGTCATGTTAGGGTTGAGTTGGTGAGTGTTTGATGGGAAAGGGGGGCGGGTGTATGGCGCGAGATGGAGGGCTGATGGGGAAACGGAGGGAGTAGGCAGAAATGGATCCAGATCGAAGTATCAACTTGGAGGTCTCTTCAAAACATGGTGGGTTTCCAAACCTCGATAGGAGGATTGTTCAGGTCCCCAGATAAATAACAACGACTCCCGATTTCCTCCATCGTTGAAGGAATGGTTTTTGTCCTCTTGTGAGTGAAGGACAGGATTAGCTTTTGTACCAGGCCAGGTGAATCAAATGCATCCTAACGGGAAACCTGGGCAGACCTCCTACATTCCGAGGACCAATTCAATGCTCCACTCCTGTTTCTCACCCGACGGTCTTCCTTCCTGCCTTAAAAGATAAGATCAATATCATCTCCTCAGACAGGGGTGACACCATTGCGTGAGTCTTAACATCTATCTCCGAAACGTCCTCCAAAACCCCGCCTCATGATCATTCCTTGTGACATGGAACCAAAAGATACCTCGGTACTCCAACCAACAATACATCACAACCTTTCTTCCCTCATCGCCGGACATCCGATCGACTACGTGGCAGGCCTCCTCAACAAAACAACTTCCCGTCGTCCCTTCGAGGAGCAGGCATAACTCTTGATAACAATCAAAGTATTCGATCTTCTCCCGTCCCCATGGATGTCGATCAAGATTTTCATCTTCCGACGCCATCAAGAGTGGGTGAAAGTGCTGCTGAGACTTTTATCCCGAGCTTGGGATTGAGGAATGGATCGGGGAATTATCCTGCTACGGTTCCAGAGGACGCAATATCGGTGGCTGCTCCGTCGAACCCGCCACCGACAACACCCGAATCAACCCTCTTCATCACATCTTACTCCTCATCGATCACGATCGGGCTATACGGACAAGAACAGCCCATTCCTCGAAATACCACATTCGCAGGGCTGGGAAGTACGTTGACGGGATTGATGGATGGGTTGGAAGGATTGAGATGTGAGATGAACAGGGTGATAGAGGGAGGTGGTGTTGGGAAAGGGAAGGGAAGGGTTCGGTGGTGACGATGGAGGGGGGATCGAGGGTTGAATATGAGATGGTTGGAGGAAGGTTGTGGGTTTCACGGTTGCAGACAGCGCTGGGTTTCAGAAACCTGGCATGGAATGTACTCTTTCAGTGAATATACAAGGCACCATGGAAGAGGCACACTCACAGCAATCACAATCGAATGGACAAAGTTCGGTATCTATAGCGTCGTATTCACAGCGGGGATTTGAGAGGAGTGGGCATCAGCATTGAAAGAAAACGCTGCATCCGTGCCATGCTAACCTCCGCCAGAGTCCTTGATACCTAGTTCGTCCTCTTTATAAATTAAGAACCCTTCTTCAGTTGTTTTACCTTTTCATTATATGCATTGTCAGTCCTCTCGACATCCGTCCAACGTCTCAGCCCACTCACGAGGTCCTGTACCCCTCGAGTCCATAAACGCCATCTCATCCTCGTCCATTCTCGCCTTGGCCGCAGGCGGCTTCGATGCTCCTTTACTCGCGGCCTTTCCGGGTCCAGCTATCACCATGGATGGGTCTACGATGGTTTGGACAGTAGGTTTCTCGGAAGGCTGTGTTGTGGTTGAGCTGGACGGATTGGCTGAGGATTCTGGATTGGTGATGACATCTGCCGTCTTCTTGTTCTTCTTTTTCTTTTTGATGGGGGTTGCATGCGAAGCGGCATCGACCTTGGGAGTACTACTAGGTCTAGCGCCGAAGATGTCGTCGATATCGGCTTTTGAGGATTTGGTGATTGCTACCGGAGCAGCCTTGGAGTTTGATCCTGCAGAAGGTGCTTTCGGCATGGTGGAAAGACAGTGCGTCGGATAGAATGAAGGAGATGTAGTTGAAAGGTGTGGATCCAATAAATTTATTCGACGGGGATTACGAAAGGGGGGGCCCCATAAATGAGCAAGAGCGGTGCATGCTGAACTCGTCGGTAACAAGTATCGAGCACAACCTACATTGAATCGTATCATCTTCACCACTTCATCCTCACCTCACCATCTACCTAGTTTCCCCTCGCCATGCGCGACGCCAACCTTTACACTCTCCTCATCAGACCTTCATCGACGACACCCTCCGGAACGACCACGCCCTCCTCTCATTCCGATGTCATCCACCTCGTAGAACGCCGCGAAGGGTCAGAAGAACCCAGATACACTCGTGTGAGGAAGAGAGTCAGCGAGGATAAGGTAGCAAAAGGTGTTGATCCTGGAGCATATGAAGGGGATTTGTTGGGTAAGTAGAGAGATTCTGTGTGATCACTTGTCGTTTGATTTCACCGTTATACCCGCCATTCCTTGCAGATGCCCACACCGGAGCCAAACTAGCCTCAGTCTCAGCATCAAACTTCAAGGCAAAGAATAAAAAGCTACAGCTACATAGTCCGGATGTGGTTCTTGGGTTCGAATCGACCGGGACACTGTGAGTGCGACAGGCGAAGCGTGATATTCGTTCTCTGACCGAGTGAGGGTTTCGTGACGTTCTTCCAGGTCATTTGTAAGCTCGTTCCTGTTCGTCGGCGAGGTAGATCATATAGTTGATCAAACCTTTGCAAATCTTGCAGGAATGGACGTTCACTTTCGAAGAGTGAGGGCGGCGAAACAATTCATCTCGTCGACCAAACATCCTCACTCTGCTCCTCTCGCTTCACTACAGCCAACAATTCCGCTGGCGTCGAGAGTTGTTCGGACCGAATGATTTTTCCTGCGTCCTAGATCGTCGTCCTGATCCAGCGGTTGAGATATGCATGTGAGTCTCGCGTGTCTCATATCTCTTGTACACGGTCGAAAATTATGCTAAAAGTGCTTGACGCTCGAGAGAACAGCTCGAAAGCACCTTCGAAGGGCAAGGACGGATGGATTCAGCTCTTGGACTATAATATCCAGCGATTCGAAATCAAAGATGCCAAAGGTCTGTCCTTGTCTTCTCTTTACTCAATTGTTCCTCTTTCCCAACCGACTGGCCCCATACACAGGCCTGGAATTAGCTCTCTACATCTCTCTGATATCCCTCATGGACGGCTTAGACGACAGACTAGCGCAAAGAGACGGGCCTACCTCTCCAGGGCTTGTCAAACCCTCATCATCGAGAGCCGTCAGTGAAAATAGTGTGTTTGGAAAACCGAATGGAAAGAGTGCGAAAGTGGATAATTCCGAGGTGGGCCGGGTCGTGCTTCTGCTGATGGGGATCAAGCTAACGTTCCCAGTTGAAATAGAATCCGAACGAGGTGACGGTCGAAGCAGATGGATCAATTGCGGAGTATGCGGCTCGATGTGTTTCTCTGCTTGGTGTGAGTGGATTCGACGTTTCCAGATTGTGGCTAAGACTAATGAGCTGGTCGCACATCTCAGGATCCTTCCATCGTATTGGTCGTGATAAAGTCAAAAGGCGGGAAAGCAACGGGGAAGGCGGTCGAGGTAGCCGATGCTACGAAACGGTGAGTTTGTCCAGTACGTCAAAATAGAAACCCATTGATCGAGTTCACCCCAGAGCACGACATCGAGCTGGTCTTGATCAGGAAGGTCCAGGACTCTACCAGTATGTGATTGACGAGCCAGAGCCGTCGTCGACCGGGCCCAAGGTGATCGATCTGAATGACAAGAAAGAGTGAGTGTTATGATTTCCCACCTGGTATAGCGAAAGCTGACGCTCCGCGCGGCCCTGCGCCACCTTGATCCTAGCAAGAGAACATGGACTCCACCTACCAACATCGCAATCTACCTATCAAAGATCGACCTCCCGGATCTCAACCCAGCTCGTCGCGCAGCTGCACGATCCAACCCTCCGGCGCCTGTAATTGAACATCGTAAAGCAACCGGAGGATTACATCCACCACCTTTACCTGGCTCTTACCCGGGAACAGTGAATGCAACTTCAAACGGGAATACAACTGGAGGTCTCACTCCGAAACCTGGATCAGCACGGCCAAAATCAAATACGGAAGAGACGTTGGATGCGGTGGGCAACAAGTTGAGCCGCTTGTTCAGATCCAGGAGTTGAAGGTTGGGTCGGCCGCGTCGTGGTATTGTAATACAGGGCGCGGATTATAGATTACAGTGGCAGCTAGATGTGGTCACAATTATATGCTTTAGTGACGAAAGAACTCTCTCGGTGATGAGTGAGCAACGATTTGGGAATGTCTTTTCCGTATGTTGTTATGCAATAAGTTTTATCTAAACAGCTACAGAATATATCCTCCTACCGCCACTGCTTCAGCGTTCTGGGCACCCGCTGATTCCGACTGGGACTTCGCTGCGACGGAAACGTCGATGCGGGTGGCATGAGGCCGGACGATGATTGCTGCTGCATAGGCGGGGTCTTCAAGACCGAGTCGTCCAGGTTTCCAGGTGACATCGCCGCTGCCGGAATCGGCGGTTTGAAGCCCTGGAAGGCAAAAGCCCCTTAGCTGGTGTTCGAAGGACGAACTCCTGAATCCAGCTACTCACCAGTCGTTTTCCTGCCTCGAAGATATCCTCCATGACATCCTCAAAGCGATTCTCGTTGACGAAAGTTTGGTACATCCTGTACAATAGAAGCGCCGACCGCGCATCCTCGATCGAGTCATGCTCGGCCGTCTGAATATCCTGCTTGAGGAGGAACCATGAGAGGAAACGGAGAGAGAGTTTGCGATGCCGCGCCGGGTCGTAGTATATGTTGACAGTGTCAATGACCTGACTGGGTGGGACAAATATGTCTAAAGGGATGCGATTAGCATGCGAGGGGTTGACGACAACCGTCCCTTTGCAATCACTCACTGATCGTCCGGAAATCCTTGGAAAGGCCATGACCAACGAAAATGCACCCCAGGTCGACAACTGGAGAAGATTTAAATGGTTGTGATCAGAAATCCGCGTAAAATCAATTTGGCCCCCTACGTCACTCACGCAAACGCAGCTTCTTGTACGCGGCCTTGAGTGGTACGACGGTGTATATCGATTGATAAGGGTCGAGATCTCCCTCTGTTAAGGATCACAGCGTCAGTCCGGGACCACCTCGCGTGTACTTTTATGCCGACGCGCACCCTTTATACCTGAAAACTCCGTCAGGTAATCCATCACCTTCTCGCTGGTGTGTATGTAGTCGTCGATAAACGGTTCCCCCTCTTGTGGTCCTTGTCCTCGTAATACAGAGACTCGTGCCAACGACATCTTTGAAGGTCGCAGCACCTGTTTGGTGCCGCCCGAGCGAATCTCCAGCTCCTCCATCTGTAACGCTACGAACTCGGCATCGATCGAGATCAAGGTGCCTGCTGTCGGTGCCTCGTCCGGCGTAAGGAGCTGATGTCGTATTCTGTCTCTTGCCCGTCGGCTGGGCGAGCAGGATGGAGTTTAGCATTCGCATGAGAAACGTGAGGACAGAACGACTCACGTGGAGATCGAGTCGTCCTTGAATAGGATTGAGGTATCGAGCTGCTGGGGAAGATCAGGAGATGTCGAGCCGGGAGGCGTGGTTGCGTCTACTCGTTCGAGGTAGACGACAGCAGGGACCTGTGAGGGACCGCGTGGTGAGGGGATGGCATCACGAGGGTGTACCCAACAAGCTCACCTTCCATTCGGCAGCGAATCCAAGCGCCTCTTCCTTTGAGACCTCGCGTACAAGAAAGTCGTTGAAAAGGACCCAGGTAGCGGCTACGTCGTCCTGTCCAGGCACTGAGGAGGCGTCGCGCGCGTAGTCAGTATGCGGAGGTGAAGAGGCGACATGCCAAGGGACTCACTTTCAACCAGAGACACTAGATGTGATGCACCTTCCTCGGGAACGACTTGTGCGACAAGCGACTACGTGCGTGTGATGGAACAATCAGCCAGAGGCGGCATCAACCCGAAAACCGGTCTGCCTCACCTTGATCTTGTATATTACCTCCCCGGGCCCCGCCTCTGCGTCCTCGGAGGCACTCCGTGCCACGACGGAGAAGACCCCGTCCTCCTGCATTCGTACCCTGACGCGGTCGGGTAAGAATCGTCTCTGCTCAGCCGGCTTGGAAGCCTTGTCTCGCCATAGCTCCTTGTGATCATCCGTGAGGATGGCCGAGTTGACTGCGAGGACTGGAGGGAGGATCTCTCGCGCGGAGAGGCCGACAGGGAATACCCTGCGACTTCTCAGCTGGACGACTCGCTTGCAGAACGAGCACGTTGCTTTGCTGGTGGAGTCTCTCATCAGGGATGCCTGGAGGAGTGAAGCAAAGTCTGTCGGTGCGATGGTCTCGTTGGCCAGGGTCTTCGAGGACGGTTGTGAGTATTTTAAAAGCAACACGACGGTAGGGGGCCTTCCCACCCACCTTGCGAGAATACAGCATATCGATAGCATGCACTATGACATCCCTGGTCGTGCTCATCCCGCAAGATCCACAGCTGTTGAAGTTCTGGCACGTCATGGATGTGACATTGGATACCGGGGAGCGAGGTGATGGCAGCCGCTGGCTGCGCTGTTTACCCGAGTCAAAGTCCTCGTCACTATACGTCGTGATCAACCAGCGATTGAATTTTTGGATGATACTGGCGAGGTCGACTCGGCCGTCATCTTCATCGGTGACAAAGAGTCCCAAGCTGTGTGCTAAGGGGTGGAGAGGGAGGGCACGTCAGATGCGAGAGTCGGCCGAGCAGAAGATAGCCATACATGCACATACCTTGAGAGATCGAACTGAACGCTCTTGAAAAGTTGCTCGCCTGGCAGTTGATACCTTTCGCGTCCTCTAGCATTCTAAAGAGGAACCCACTCTCACACAGCATGCAGTGTTCTTTCCTGCAATCCCTCGTGATATGCGCTTTAGCACATGTTCGGATGGGGGTTAGGTAGTGCAAGGCCTGGAGAACGGCGTTGGTGTACGAGTTGGAGATGTGTGTTTCCAAGCCGCTGTACGTGGTGTGATTGTAGTATCTGTTGGTGGGGGGCGCAAAGGTTCAGTGGAGCGAGGTTTGTTTCTGTGTTGGGAGACACCCACTCAAAGTCAAAGTCCTCGACACCGAATCTCGAATACTTGATCTCCACACGTCGATAATACTTGGGCATGGTTTGGGACTTGCCATCGCCACCCAAGGTTAACGCCTTGTCGAAGCACGGCGGCAAAAGGTCAGCGGCGTTCTTCCCCTCCTTTTTTCTTTTCCTCTCCCCCACTCACCTCCTCAAGCAACATCTCCACATCCGTCAATTTCTTCTCACTCCTAAACCTCGGTCCACTCTCCCTCCTCCCGCCATTCCTCTTCAGTTCCTTACCCGAGTTCGTTGTCGATCCCATTTTGAAAAGCAGATTATTCGATGCGCTCTTACAGACGACGTTTCGTGTACCTCGTAGTTCTTTCGGGAGAGGAGCGTAGCCTACGCCGTCGACGATGCGGACGCTTGAGAGGACGGATTTGGGAATGGGTGGTTGGGGTTGAAGGAGTGGGGAGGATAGAGTGGCGTATGCGGATGGGGAGATGTTGGAGAGGAGAGGCTCGTCGTAGTAGGGTAATCCGATGACGTTGAGTGGGCTGTCGGGGAGGCGGGCCAAGAAATCAGCTTGAGGCTATGCAGCGAGATGACGATTCCCTTCAAACCCACGTCGTCTCATCCCAATCGATCACAGGCAGCGGCATCGGCATATCCGGCCATTCAACTTTTATCCCTTCGAACCCATTGAAAGGTGGTAATTTCAACATACCATCCTCATCGATGTTCTGACTCGTTTCGGAGATGTCTTGCGAGGTGTAAAGGTGGACTTGACCATCCATATCTCCAAAAGCCGCGTAATCGCCCTGTGATGAGATTGACATGGCGGTGATGTAACTCGAACATTCGAGCTGTGCGATCAGCAGACTCGTCAGCAGCTAAAGGGTGATAATTGAAGACGAAGCGCCCCCGCGCGCAAGCACACCAGAACACCCACTTGAATCCCTTGCCCACTCTCTCCACCCCATGAATCCACCATTTCCATCCACCCTTGAGCTGACACTACCAACGCTGTATTTGATATAGTTGGGTGCAATCTTGCGAACGCTGGACCAGGTGGGAAATTCATGCTGTAACTAGAACGAAGAGTACGGACGTCGAATAGTTTCATTATAGGTTCTGGCGTTGGTTGGCCTTGTCTGTGGGGAGGGAGGGAGGAAGGGAGAAGTCGGTGGTCAACGACGCTGTGTGTTTTCCTCTTCGAAACTCTACATTCACTCACACGGACGACCAACCCCACGTCAATATCGTATTATCAACCAAATCGATCCCCGTTAATCCTCCGGAATAAGTACTAGCGCTAGAGACGCTATTCGTCGCTCTGAAACCTTGTCGAGGGTCCATGAGCTGCATATGGCCGGTAGGACTGGCTGTGATGAGAGATGATCTTGTGGATTCGAGTTGGATGAGGGAGTGGGATTGATCGAGCTGTGTGAGGGCAGGGGGGTTACAGAGACGGTGGAGATCAAGTGCTGCGATTCCAACTCACCGAACGAACGACTTCCCCACGAGAAGTGTTTATCAACATCAATTGCCCACCTGCTCCTCCCGCTATGACTTCATGAGAATTCGTTGGGTTAGTCGCAAACGTTCGAAGTCCATGCGTTGGATCACTACGGGAGAAGGAACATGAGCTAATCTGTTCCCATCGCCAATGCCCTCCACTCCTGTCCACCCACTCAATCTTCCATTTCCCAACTCCATTCCTCCTCCTCGCACTCAATCCACCCTCCGTCAACGTCCTCACTTCCTTCTCCGTCACCCTAATCGCTTGAACTCCCGCTGGTGCTCCCAAATGAGACGAGGAGAATGGCCCGAATCCGAGTGCGCCATGAGCTGGATAATAGACATATCTATCGAGTCCGAGAGGTGATGATAGGCAGGTGACGGTGCCTGTAGATGAACCGATGTGGAGGAGGTCGGAGTAGGTGTCGAAGGTTAGGACGGTGGGGTAAGGGTTGGCTGTGAAGCCTGTGACCGGGAGAGGAGAGACGAGTTGGAGGAGAGAGTAGGAGGACATGTTGACATTGCGGGAGGGAGGGTATTAGATAGCGCTGTCTAGTCTGTGGTGACCATGGGATGGAGAGAGATGAGATGGAGAGAGATGAGATGGTGGTGATGTCGATGAGGAGGATGGGATGGTCAACGTTGACGCGTAAACATGGGAGAACACGTGAGAGAGAGAGAGAGAGAGAGATGGACAACATCTTGACAACATCTTGACAACATCATCCTCGTCTTCCCCTCCCTTCCCCACCACCATGCCATCCATCGATCCCATCACAGTCCTCTCCAAACAATCCCTTCTCTCCCTCCTCCTCCTCTTCTCCTTCTTCTACCTCCCTCGCTCACCCGCCTACTTCTCATCAAACCAATCCAACCCACCCATCCAACATTCATCAGCAGACAGACCAGAGCACCCTTTCCTAACACCCATCACCTCCGACCCACTCGGTAGCTCGTTATGGCAACTAACAGGCGTCATCTTCTCCATGTTATGGTGGGGAGATTGGTTGAGGGAGTTGTGGGTGAAGGATAAGGAAGGGAAGAAGAAGGGTGTCAACGCGAAATGGGAGGATGAGAGTAGGGAAGTGGCAGAGAAACAAGGAGAGATGGGTAGGAGGTTAGTGGTGAGTGTACATTACCTTCTCCTCGTATGAATGCCTGCTGATCCGTCGGGAAAACCAAAAAAAAAAACCCACTCCAAACCAAAAGTCCGCACAACAAGCACTCATAACAACCCTCTCCATCTCCATCCTCATCTTCCTTCTCATCCTACTCTTTGGAGCGCCAACAACATCGTACGTCTTCCCGATTTCCACTGTTCCAACATCCTATTGCTCATCATCACCATCATCACCACCGCCCTCTCCTACCAGACACCTCCTCCACTCCCTAACACTCTCCCTCCATCTCTCCTTCCTCCTCGCCTACCCATTATTCAACGCTCTCGGTGTCCCATCGATATACGAAAAGGGAATATACGATAGATTCCGACTTTCCAGGTTATTATGCGAAGTAGAGTGAGTCGTTTTTCGTTAGCACATACGTTTGTTGTAAAATGGATGACCCAATGATTAACCCGTCTTTGATGGTTCGTGCCAAACAGTCTCAAATCTCCGTTGGAGAAAATCACGGTGTTACCGATTGTTGGAACGGTGATTGGAGCTTGGATCGGTGTTATTCCATTCGCATTGGATTGGGATAGACCATGGCAGGTATGTCATGTTGTTGCCCATAATCCTCGGAATGAAATCCTCATCCGCCGACCTTGAAAACTGATATGATATGAAAACCCACCCACCACCCGCCTCCTAAAACCTAGTCCTACCCACTCCCTCCAATCTTCTGCTCCACCATCGGATTCCTTCTGGGATGTCTCATCGCTTCTTTCAGTGTAGGTAATGGGATAGAGGAACAAGTCGATACCTCCATCCGACAGAGTGTAACCTCGAATAACAAAGTGATAGGAAAATCAAGTCAGAAGAGTAGATCATCACGTAGGAGGTGAAATCTTGCCAGGCTCCATGGGACTAGGCTTTTCAACATCTAAAAAAGAATGAAAAACAAACAAAAAATGTAAACCATGATCATTCAATGATTGGAAAACAAAACCCAGCAACCTAAAAAGAAAAACAGGGAGGACATAAGACACATCCCAATGCAATTTGCCCCTCCCTCCCCTCCCCACTCCTTCAATCCCTATGAATCAACAAAAAAACGCTTAAACCACCTAATAATGCGTATTTCAATTGAGGGAAATCGTTCTTTTCCATTCCCGGCCGGTTGGTGGTGGTGGTGGAAAAGAAAAATAGACGAGGAAGACAACAACGACAAGTGCGTCAGTGATAGGACGGGAAGAGAGGAATGGGAAGTGGAACATACCATCGCTATAGTTACGTATCCCACATAAGGTAAGAATCTAACAACCTCGTAACCCAAGAACAAGAAAGACGCAAATTAAAAAAACCCATCAGCATTTCCGCAACCCACCAGAAACAACAACAAAAACCCCCTCAAATCGTAACACCCACCCTCTCACTTTCCCAACCACATGTTTCCTCTCTACCCATTTCATACCTTTCCCATACAACTGAAGATCATCAAGAGCGTTATTGTCTCCTTTAGTGAGGAGGAGTTGGGTTGAGTTGCTGTGATGAGAGAGAACGAATGGGAAAGAGGGGAAGAGGATTGAACGAATGAGCTGTACGGCAATGAGAAAGGGAAAGGGACGGTGACCTTACCTTTTGTGAGTTTCAATCACTCTATGAACAATTGGAATATCACCTCCAGGTCTAAGGACGAAATAAGTTAGAAGATGAATCCAGCGCCAAATTCCATCCCATCCCATCCCATCCCATCCCATCCCATCCCCCACCGCACATCACGAGCTTATCCCTGAGACTTACACTTTATACACTGTGATATCGCCATTCACATAATCCACTCCATCATGATTCGTTAAGAACAGAATATCACCTCTATAAAATGCTGGTTCCATTGATCCGCTGGAGATAAGTGAATAAACATTAGACGTCGTTAGTTTACGTCCTTCCGATGTCGTTCGATCGTTCGTTAGTCGGTACCACCTCGAAAGGCTATGATACACCAATCCCAAACCCCTCCACACCCATGAACGTCTCTACTCACGATAGAACAACGACAACAGGAGATTCTGAATTTGTAACCAATGATAAAGCTTTCCAACACATCAAACCACCTGCTATAACGATTGCAAAGTTGAGGATTTGAACGAGGAGCTGTGGGTTGGGTGGGTTAGTGCATGAGAATAGGAAGTGAAACGTGTGGGGTGGGGGAAATTGGAACATACCCCTCTCCATCCGAGTTTACGTAGTTGATTCAGCTCTGATTGGAACATGGTGGGTGGTAGTGGTGGTGATGAGAGGGATGATGGTGGTGGTGGATGTTGATATGAATGAGGTTGATGCTGACGATGGGGATGTCTCCCGCGGTGTGTTACCACGCGTTCCACGTTTCACTGACTCTCTCGCGGACATTCTAGCCCGTGCGGCACATCGACCAACCTCACTTTCACTCTCATTCTCCATCTACTCACCATCTACTCACCACCATCACCACCAACACCACGACCATTACCACCATGTCATCATCATCGTCACCATCCCTTCCCACCCCGCGCTCATCAAAGCAACAGCAACAACCATCATCATCCACCAAATCATCAGATAAACCACTCAACGTCTTCCAAGTACGTCCCTTTCCCTCCCTCCCTCCCTCCCTCCCTTTTCCTCAACCCACTAACACCTCACTCCCTCCCACAGAACGACGGCTCATTCCTTCAACATTTCCAATCAGCCCAAAAACCAACCAAAGTGAGCTCTTAAGGACTCAACGATATCTATATCTATATTTATTCCATCATCACCTCATTCTTCCTAGGCAAAGACGGAAGAAGAGAAAAAATCTCAATCGGTAGCTCAGAAGAAAGCATTCGATGATAGATTCGTATGTTGTTTCCCTGTTGTCACTCACAAGCTCCCCTCACCGTCCGCCCTCTCGCACACACAGAAAAAAAGAGGAAAACGTCCTCTCCCATCTTCCACTAACAACGACATCAATAACACCGATCCATCATCCAAGAAACCTAAAATCGAATTATCAGCATATGAAAAAGAGATAAAGATGCATGAAGCGAGGAGCTTGAAAGATGTAGGTAGTGGTGTTAGGAGTATAATGAAGTAAGATTTTTTGGAAGGGGAAAGGGCTAGGAAAGAGGTGGAGAGTGGAAAAGGTGCTTGGCGTTTTTAGGGGGGGCGGTTGTTGTATATCCTATTTGGCATATTGGAAAGACGGACTACTTTCGACCTGGTGCAACCTTCACCCCAGGAAAAGAATCACATGTCCCATACTGTCATCAATGGCATTGTATTGTCAACGCGGCCGTATATAATAAAGCTATCCCATAAAACCTTCCAAACCTCCCACAATCCACTTCACACACAAAGAACGACCTGTCGTCTGACTTCCCCTGCCCAGAGGCGAGCCAATGCATCCTCTCCAATCACGACCATCCTCCATCCTCCATTCACCGCTTGAGAAGCGTTTCCCGTCGTCGCCTTATCGTCGTTGTACGCTCATACCGGATGGAAGATACTCACCCTGCATGGAACAGTACGCCAAATTTTGGGTTAGTCTTTCACCACCGTCGTGAGAGCACCGTGGTGGAACACGATCACACGGCATGTTCATCCATCCTGAGGCCGGCCCCATCCTACCGAGCTTGTCAAGTCGACGGATCTGTCGTCATTGGGAACATGAGGAATCGACTATAAACGTTTTCCACTCCCGAGGTCTGACATTGGGGAACACTCTCTTGTGTCCTGCTACGAGTGATGGTGTCATCATACTGGTCCAAGCAATTCGGTGAGTCAAGGATTAGAATTTGCGTTCGCCACCATGATACCCCCTCCTTCCAGCGCGATCTATCGTACGGGACCTATTGGAAGATGCTCAAATGCACCTATAGGTATCTCAACCGCTCTCTTTTCATAATATACTAGCAAGACCCACATCATGCTCGGAGCAGTGATTCTGATGATTATCCCCGAAGACACCGTCTCATATACCCTTGTTTCATCCTGGGTAGTAGAAGCTTCTCCAACAGTTCAGATTGGATGATTGTGCAGCCAATGGGAGATCCTCGGTGCCGACCTCTTAGCCTTCCACCGCTCTGTGTTTCCAGCATATAAAGGACGTAAGCAATCCGGATTAGTGTAATGGGAGCGAGGGTTTTGAAGAAGGGAGGGAGAGATAAAAGTCGAAGATAATGGTCATCCCCGTCAAGTCCCGAATGTAGATATATGACCTTCCGCCAGATTCCTAGGGTGGTCGCCCGGCTCATGGTGCCACTTTCGTCACTAGATCTATTCATCATCGTGACCGTAGATCAGAAATCGGTAGAAATGACATTGAGCCATAAGGGCGCGAAACGAAGCTGACAAAAATGCGACACCTATCCATCTAACCTCAACTTCTTGGCGTCTCCGTTGCAGAGGATGAGCCTACTTTGAACGGTCTGACCAGCCAGGGACACATGATGGTCGAAGAAGAAGAGGTTCGCTGAGGCGATCGGTAGGGAAAGGGTTTAAGGGAAAAAATAGAGGATAACGGACACGTATGGAAAAGGTTGGCACTCGTAGAGAGCAAGGTGATTTGAAATGGACGTATCCAGCTGCCTTAAGTACCCGAATGGCTAGAGAAAACTACCAGTCGCCCCTCGGGTAGACTAGGACTGTGGGCCAACCTTGTTGTAGTGCCAAGGACGTGAGAAGACCGTAGTACCCTGATTCCATCGGATATTGATGGGAGCGGAGGAGGTGGTGTGAAGTGCTGGCTTAGCTGGTGCGTGTAGGACCAGAGACAGCGCTGGCGGCCAGTACCGGAGGTTCTCGTAAGCCCATTAGATTGGCGTACATCCGATGTTGGACGTGGCCAATTGTGGTGACCAGTGGGACCAATAGCGGACCTGCTATAGGTGTCTAGGGTCGTGGTCATATGTGGTTGGACCCTAGATAGTCTTGCCCGGATCCGTTTGAGTTTGTGTTGCGGGATGACTCTGATAGTGAGGGCGCGTTGTGGAATGACGTGTTCCTGTGGTGGCGGCTTTTGATGTCCGGAGAAGCGGAGATGTTGCCCGGAGGAATTCCCATGACAAAGGGGCGTAGTAGACTTGCTGTAGATGTCAAGGGCAATACCTTGAAGTGGTATGGGCCCTGGAAGTCTCATTAAGATCTGATTGAGAATGCATCACGGGATGACAATGATAACTGGAACGCATGGTGGACTGACATGTTCTTGTAATGACGGCTATCAATGTCCGCAGGCGCGGCAATATAGTCTGGAGGAATTCCTGCGACATTAATACTGCTCAGCTGTATATATATGACCTTCCAGTCAACCACCAGCTTTTTACTATGGCTTTTGGCATGCACAATCTATATTCATTGCGTCGACACCATTCTTCCGGTTAGCATAGCCTATCCACACATGGTTGCAGTGCAATCTTATGACCTCCTGAAGAGGAAGAATCAATCCGCACAACAGTGTCTGGTAGACCGCATCAGGCTGGTTGGAGGGGAAACCTGTGCAATCGTTATTTGTGTATTGCCCTCAGCATGTACTCTGGTCATGGACCTAACAAATGGTACCACCGCAGGTTAGAACATTGCAGGTAGTTGGTAATAAGCATTATACTAGCATGTTGCAAGCAGCCTTTGCTGAGTTAAATAAAAGGAGCAAAAAGGGAAAAAATTATCTCCTCACCCGGGATCGAACCAGGGACCTAGCGATCACGTGGCCGTGAGAATGTTATTTCCAATTACAGTCGCTCGCTCTTCCAGCTGAGCTATGAAGAGCTTGTGATGTCAGGGAAGGTTTTAACCAATTACGAACGCGACTGTCCCCCCATCTCTCACGAGCCATCTCGAGGCCAGCCGAGCACGTGTCCCACGTCCGCTACCAAACCACCTTCATATTTCTCCTTCCTCACCTTGCAATACCGACGCATCTCACTGATTAAATCTTCCTAACTACTACATAGTCGATAGTACACTCACACTATCGCCAAGTTAATAGCTACCCCTTCAAGCCCATCGACTGACCGTGTTTATTTTCGCATGAAAACGGACACATCACAACCCGTTAAATTTTTGCGGACGGTTCCCCGCAGGCAATCGCCAAACCAGTCAGCAGCGCGCGGCGAGCGATCCCTGCACCGTACCAATGGGAGGCAGCCACTATATCGCCTCTCATTCTAGCGGCTGTGACGTAAAGTCAGGTAAACGCGAGAGGTTATGGACCAGGTAGCTACAAACCTGTACTTTCATCTTCACTTCCGCATTAGATTAGGTGTGGAACGGTCTCACTTCGGACGTGATTGTCCCAGTCCCGATGATCAGCTTTGATCTGAGACTCATCCACTTCCACCTTTCTGCCATCCCTAGTCCATCTTCAGTACACTCACCCTAAAGATGTTTTGCCAGACCCGTTGTCGGATAACGCGTCTCACGAAAACGTTTTCCCTCTCCAGGCAGGTTTCTGTCACGATCGACGCTACCACAGCTTTCAACCGCCTCGCAGCCCGTCAGGATGGTGCACGTTCCCCAACCTTGCAGGGAACAGAAGTCTTGGTCGGAAAAGCAATTAGAAGATTTCACCGATTCCAAAACCGCCTGTCCGTTGTCATCGTTCTCGAAAGATCAGCAACCGAACCGATACCGATGCATTGACAATGACCCGAGGCCCAAGCCATCGATGTCTCTCTGACCATTAAAATGGCAGGTTTCGCTAGCTATAAGTCGGGTGGAGAGGGAAGAGTCAATACGTCATCGGGAAAGGTCCACGCTAGGACAGATGTATTGCAGTCTTGGGAGTCGCCGAAATTCAGACTGGAGCCGAGTGCCGATTTTTGAATCACACAAGGCAGTTGTCTCACATCATCTCACCGGGGTCGAAAGGGCAGGGAAACAGTTCGACAAGTCACGCGCCATATCTGTCTAACATGGTCACTTCTATGCAGTCGAGAGATTCCACGCATAAAACTAGTGGGCAATCAGTATCTAACCGGGCAATGCACTCACAGGGGTACCGTATCTCCGGCTCACAGGAGGGAGAAGTGGAAGGAACGGAAACAACCCAAACCCCACTTCAGTACGTGTTGCTGCACCGATTCGGAGTGAACTAGCCGTGATTGACTGAAGTCCATCGGTTCCCGAATGTAGGGGTGCACTGACTGCTGCCGACCTATAGACAAGGCCTAGGTATCCGACAAACCACGTAACGGTCTTCAGGTGTCATTTCCAAAAATTCAAACTGGTGAAGAGCCAATATTCCTAAACGACCGGCAGTACTAGATAGGGATGTAGACGATCTCCATAGAAAATATATGACCATTCCCGCCATTGTGTCATGAGGAATTACAAATGGACCGATAGCAGGCTGCTACGCATACTGGGAAGTGAACAGATTCTCCGTCTCGCGTTGACGTCAATCTCGATGGCGGAACAAACACTACAGCACAGCCACTTCAGGTAAGAACCCACAAGCCTTGCGCTCGGGAGTTGCCTATACGCCTACTATTTTCAGGTGTCAATATCTGGGAATCCTATGTAAAACGAGTAGATAAGATGGCCCTTGTGGTCGTCCCTCTTTCGTTCTTCCCGCTATAATCACCTGCTCTTGAGCTTGAGTCAATAAATTCTGAATATAGTCAAGAGAATAGTACAGGAGCAAATAGTAAGAAAAAGAATGAGATTAGTCAAGAAATAATATACAGAGCTTAACGACAACTCTGTATCATAGTCTGATACTGACTTGCCGACATGTCTTGATACATTTGAGAAACCGCAGAGACCAAATGACTTAATCACTCCTCGATCAATCTGCCTTTGGAGACAACAAATCCGAGTTGAAATCCACCTGGAACCACCAGGTCTGACGTCGAGGGACCATGGAACCCACGATCTGGTCGATGTTACCGTCAGCTCCGCCAATTGGGCAAGTTGATCACCTGGAACAGTCTCCGACCTGATCGCCAAGCCTGACCATTACCCCCTGGCGTCTATGCGTCCTCAACTAATATTGTTCTCCACTTCGACACGACGACGCGCGCCCAAACTCGAAACGATAAGGTACATAGCCGAGATGCATTTTGCCACCGCCCCGACGGATCAGACCGACGACAACCGGTAGGACATCTCCGATATTTAGTTTTTCAGTTATAAAGATTGGGCAGGAATCAATGTCTGGTGACTAGGAAAGGGCAACGGTTCGGACGAGTGCGTTGCTGCCAACGAAACGCTAATAGAGTCCCGCCATAAACGACGGACTCGATGTGGCCATCGCATCTCTTGGCAATCTCTCACCAACCAGTCTTCAAATCCTGAGCCCCGCGCCACGATGTCGGACCTGAAATCGGGCGGCAGCTCAACCACCTCGGCCAACACGATTGCACCGACAATACGTTCCGAGACGCCCCAACCCGTGGAAGCAAGCATGCAGGAAGAACAGGCTGTGTTGAAGATGGATGTTGATGTTGAAAAGGGCGTGGCCGAGGAGCAGGCGGGCGTGCCTCCGGATGTCTATGACAGGTTTTCGCACAAGCGCAAGCATGCTATTGTGGGTATCGTAGCATTCTGTGCGCTCCTGAGTCGTGAGTTTGGTGAATGCTGTGCGGCATGTTGGGCGTGTTGCTGACTATACCACGTCGCAGCCCTCACATCCTCATCATTCCTTCCATCGATACCCCAAATCGCCCACGATACGTCGTCAACGTCCACCGTCATCGGCTACACCATCGCTGTGTTCATTGTCGTGATGGGTTCGGCGCCGCTGATATGGGCGCCATTGAGCGTCTTTTATGGCCGGAGACCGGTGTACCTGGCTAGCTTGCCTATTTTCATCGCGGGATGCTTCGGCGTCTCACAAAGCAAGACAGTCGGGCAGATAATCGGAACGCGGGTATTACAGGCAATAGGTGGGTTTTGGATGGTGGTTTCGTCGATTCACACGAAAGTTGATTGGATTCATGCATTGCAGGGTCGAGCTCTGTCCTTGCAGTCGGGGCTGGCAGCGTCGGCGACATCTATCGACCGACCGAGAGGGCGACTGCGATGGGATGGTTTTACAGTGGCGTGAGTTGGGAGGGCGATGGGTAGGTAGGGTGTTTGTGACTGAGACTCCATCAATCCTCTGCAGATCCTTCTTGGACCCGCATTCGCTCCGGTAATTGCTGGTCTGTTTCAGGAGTACACTAAGGTGAGTCTCGCGGTCAAGCTTGTGAAATCTGGACCGGCCTGCTGATATTCCCCTTGCGACATCTTCAGCAAACATGGCGCTCGATGCAGTGGGTTTCATAGGTCCACGGATTGATTTCTCCGCCTCATGCTCATACGATCATACCAGATACTGCCTAGCTGGATTTGGCGTGACCGCGTTCCTCCTTACACTATTCCTTCTGCCCGAGACCTACCATGGCAAGACTCCTCATCAGATCGCATGTGAAGAGCGAGGGGTACGCTTCGTGCCGTATTGGTTCAATCCCTTTCGCTCGGTGTTGTTGCTACGGTGGCCGAATATTTGCATGATTGTGAGTAGCATTTCCCTTCTCCGCATGGTTGAGTTTTGGCTGACGAGGATGGGTGGATAGGCCGCAAACTCTTCATGTCAATTGCTGACCGCATATGGTTTGCTTGTGCCGTTGAGTGAGTGGCTTCGGGGCGAGTTGTTGTTTTGCGCCGTCTGACATACGCTCTCTTCCACCGCAGGCACGGTCTTCGTGAGCCAGATGAAAGCGTGTCAGCAACCCCCTCGATCGACATTTAATGTCTGCCTCCCAGAAAACTCGCTTTAATATCAACAACGCTGCAATCTTGGGTCTCCTATACCTGAGCACGGGAATGGGTAACCTCGTGGGCACTCGAGCTGCTGGTAGTGAGTGAACCTCCCGCTCAGCCAGATGACTTGCCCTTATCCCAACTGCCTCACCGCTCCTCAGTTTTCTCGGATCGGACTGTCAAAAGCTGGATCGTGAGACGAGGGTATCGACGACCAGAGGACCGACTGCATGCTAGTATCCTAGCTGGACTGACTCTCATGCCGATGCCTATCATCATATACGGCTGGATTGTGGAGAAGAAGTGGGTGAGAATGTCGTTGGCGGCGATAATGTGTGCATTGACTTTGAGCTGTCAACTACCCAGTATCGGAGGCCTACCGCTCCCCCTCGTCCTCCTCGCCATCAACGGCTTCGGTTTGATGATGGTTCTGAACCCTGGAAACACGTACTGCGTCGATGCGATGCAGCAGCGGAGTGCCGAGGTGGCGAGTATTGTGTCCCACCTGGAGGAAAAACCGGAGTTTTGACATTCCACGCCAACCTCCACACAGGTCGCCGTCAACAACTTCATTCGATATTTGTGGTCTGCTGGAGCATCTGCCGCTGTCCTCCCTCTAATCGATGCCATCGGCTTCGGGTGGACTAACACACTCATGACCTTCATCAGTTACGGTGGGATGGTATGCGTGATCCTCACGTTTAGATACGGTTCCGAGTGGCGAGAGAAGGCGAATGACAAGCATGGCGTGACGTACAAGGAAGCGGATGAGAGGCGACCGAGTGGAGAAGTGGAAGACGCGGAGGTAATGTCCACGGAAGAAGTTCAGGATGAGGTCAAGGAGATGCGGGGAAGTTCTCTGATACGACGGACGCCGTCTGCTCTCCCTCAACCTTCTGATTTGCTTCGTCGCACCCACTCGTTGACCGGACCACATCATTGAAGTAGGAGGATCATGTCATCGATTACCAACCGTTTCGTTTTTTTTTGTTATGCTACGAACAATGTTTTCCTTGACACGACTATTTACGATGACAGGAGAGAGAGAAGGGAGAGGTACCCATACGTGCCATTCAAGTACCGACCGACAGCCTGTTCACGCATGCCTTGACGAGTTCTGCACGCTAGGCGACCTGGATGGTGGCATGACACCGGGAGGTTGTTGCCCAGACCTCATCATTGCGAGATACTCTGCTGCTGTCGGTTGACCACCTATCTTGTTTCCCTCGATGCCTCCTCCATCCTGCGGGGTTGGATGCCAAGGGGAGGTGGTAGCGCCGGGTTCACCGGTGCCACTCCCAGCGGCTCCCGCCGCTCCCCCTCCATGATGCGGCGACTCGTTCATCAATTGATTCAAGAAAGCATCCATGGGCGGATGCTCTTCATCCTGCATTGTGTGCCCGGTATGTTGGCCGAACGACAAACCCATCGGTCTACCCGACTCCAATCTTCTTTGAAACTCATGATTCTGAGCAGCTTGTTGTCGTAACGCGAGGAGATGAGATTGTTCAGCGTGATATTTAGCTTGAACGCTTGCTGCCATCCCTGCATCCATCCATGGCGTTTCGTAGGATCCCATGTTGGATGGATGACCACCACCAGACGGGTATGGTCCTCCGCCGGCGCCACCTCCACCGCCGTTCTCGCGGGAGCTGATGGGACCAGCGGGATAGTGCCCACCTCCGCCGCTTGGAGGCATCGCAGGGTCTTGAGAACCGTTGGAACGCATCGAGGAGGTGTATAGTGCGTGCATGGGCGGTTGAAGAGGAGGGGGTGGTGGAGTTGAAGAGTACCCTCCCGGTTCAGTGGAATAACCTGGTCGATGGAGGTATTGATGTGGGTGCTGTGAAAGGGGGAGGGGGGGGGTTAGCATACTCCCCATCAAGCCAGACTGGATACGACGGGGTGGAAAACACTATTCCACACCCCGAGTCGTCCCTCCCAAATCCCCAACCCACTCACCTCCATACTCCTCTGCCTCTTCCTCCCTTCATAACCATTAGCTGACAACTCATCGAACCCTGATCTCAGCTGAGCCGTCGCCGATGATTCCGGTTCATACGCCGTCGTTGGAGTTCCACCTGAAAACCTATCTGAATGTATGGAATGAGGTGGTACGTATGATGACGATGAGATTATATCGTCTTGAATGCTTGGAGAGGGAGCTCGGATCGATGTCCCGACGGTTGATAGGGTACGAGGTCGTTTCTGTGTATTAGTTATCCCCCACGAGTTCGCCAATCCCCCCCCCAAAAAAAACGAAAACAGAAAAAGCAGGTTCAGATCCCTCGTGAAGTATCACCGGCAAACATCACCGCCACTACCATCCACTCACCCCTTTCCCAGTCTGCACAGGAACCACACTCTTCGTCCCATTCTTCCACTCTTCTTTCCCTCTCAAATTAGAATGAACGCTTATAGGAGCTTTGCTACGATGTTTTCCATCGCCTCCTCCTCCTCCACCACCGCCTCCACCACCGCCTCCACCACCGCCGGATCCAGAAGGTTCAGGGAGATCTTCTTCAGAGGATGAACCACCTTGATTGAGAGAATAATCGGATCCGCGTTTTCGTTCAACGGGACCAGTGTACTGTGATCGCCAAAAGAAATAGGGGAAAGGTGGAATCAGACTAATGATCTTCCATGTTCTTGTATATCCTTTTCTTTCCCCTCCCCCGCTGAGAAGAATCACCCATATTCAACCTCCCCTTTTTCTCGCTTCCTCACTCACCTCATGAAACCTCTGTAAACTCCCTTCCAAATCAGAAGATGAAAACTCAAATAATTTCCCTTGTTGTGAGAAGATGATCATTGAGATCTAGAAACATTTTCCGAAAAGAAAAGAAGAAAAAAAAAACAAAAAAAAACATCGATGATCAAACGGGCCATCCCATTCCAAAACTCTTCCCCCACTCTTTTCCCCACACTCACATCCGCATGACATAAAACGCTCAATTCCCATGCTTTCTTCATCAATCCCGCTTTCCTCTACAACAACCGAAAGAGAAAAAAATAATTAACATCTCAAATCAGTTCTTCGATGTGCAGGTGGGTAGGGTAAGGTGTGTGTTCGGAGAGGGTAGGGTGGTGGAAGAGGGAACTCGGAGGTGGAGGATAAGGGGTCAAGGTAACTTACTTTTAAGAATGTAACGTTTCGATTTCGATCTTCCTATGAAGGGTTTGTAAGGGAGGGAGGGAGGGAGGGAGGGAGGGAGGGAGGGAGGAAGAGAGGGAGGAAGAGAGGGAGGAAGGAAAGAGATGGAGAGATGGAGAGATGGAAAGGTGGAGGGGGATTTGAAAGAACGCAAAAAAAAAAGAGAGAGAGACAGGATGGGTGTGAGTAGATGGGTCCATCTTGAATTGAAAAAGTAAATTCCAAGAACAAAAAAAAAAAAAACGACAAGGAAAATTGAACGGCAATTCTGATTCGTATCAACCCTAGTCGCCAACCTAACCCAATCCAACCACCACCCATCCACCCATCCACCCACAAACAACCCAAAAACCAAAACAGAGACACCATTCTCCAATCTCCATTCTCCCATCTCTCATCTCTCATCTTTAATCTTCAAACCCTAACCTCTTCTCCCCAAAACGTCTTTTCCTCTCCTCCCACTCGTGTCATGTGTATATATCTCTCCCACTCTCCCTTAACATGACCCCAATCCAATCCAAACCAAACCAATCCACACAGACACAGACAGACCCACGGACATTCCTTGAATATCTACCCACGTTCCACCTACGGCTCCTCTACCCATCTATCCCTTCGTCCACAAAACCCACCCAACCCAACTCCTCCAAACACCACCTCTTCCTCCTCCTCCGATTCGTATTCCCTTCCCAACGCACTGATATCTCCCTTCCCAAAAGGAAAAAGATAAAAGGAAAAAAGAGGACAACCTCCAGAAACCAACCCTCCCCCGACAAAATAACAAAAGATCCCACCCAACAACTGAGGGAATTTATGAAAAAAGAAAAAGAAAACCCCCCCAAAAGAAACCAAAAAAAAAAACTCACAGTCAACGGTCTAATTTCGATTTTCTTTCTACCCATTGTTGAAATTATTTTTTTGTTTCAATATATCAGGGGATAAAGGATAGCAGGAGGGGTAGGTTGTGTTTTGAAGAGAGAGAAAAAAAAGGGGCAGAGGAACGGGTAGGGAAAGAGTTTGTTGTTGTTGTTGTTGTTTTTTGTTGTTTGTTTGTTTTTTCCTGTTGTTGTTGATGGAAAAAGGGGAAAAAAGGGAAATAACCAAAAATAAATAGAAATAGGATCGGGACGATTCGTGATTTCCCAACCCCCCTCCCCTCTCCCAAAGATCCTACTTGACACTTTCGTCTTGAATTTCTCTCTTGTCTTCCCGTTTCGAGAGATTGAGAGATGGGTTAAGGTAAGTAGGTAGATTGAGGAGTGGGAGGATGAGGGGAAGGGATATTTGACTTGAAAAGGGATTTGAATGGAGAAGAAACCCCCCCTTTTGAGATTGGGAAATAGAAAGGGGGAATAGAAAGGGTTATTTAGAAATCGTTTAATGATTATTGTTGTTCAAATCCCTTCCTTTCGTAGGTTGTTTGGATTGATAGAGTGATGGCTTTGATAGGTTAGGTTAAGGTAGACAACGAGTACGTTGAGAATTGATACGACGATGGACCTTGTTTCCCTTCTGCAGGAAATAGCAAAAGGGCCAAAAGGGAAGGGGACGGGGAAGGGAGGGGAGGGACAATTATAGACAGCGAGAGGGGGCGAGCGGGGGGGGGGGGGCCATAAATATGTCCCGAGTCGGCTATTTTGGAGGAGCGGGAGGAGGAGGAGGGGAGGGGAGGGGAGTGTCACGTGATTGTGTGATCGAGGGGGGAGGGGAAGGGGAAGGGCGGCGGGTCGGTCATCTCCGGGCAGGTTGACGACAAGGGACGAGCGGATAAAGGTAGTCACTTTTCGGATTCGAACCAAGGTTGTCTTCAATTACACACTTGGTTCAGCACAACATCTTAATCAACACTCCAGCAAAACATGGATTCATCACACATCACATCCATCCCACCAGAAGTAAGTTGCAGACCCCCCCCCCCCCCCCCATTACTCTTCCCCCTTTCTTCCACGGGCCAACCATCTATCCACTTTCGTTCCTCAATCCAACCCCCACCTCCTCTCCCTCCACCCAGATCATCCATCGTATCCTATTCATCCTAGGTTCATCATCTCTCTCCCATTTATCAATACTCGCGAGGGTATGCACTTTATTCAGGGATAGGATATATTATGTGAGTCGTTGTTTTGGAGAATGAGGGGGGAGGAGAGGGAGGAGAGGTTAAGAGAAGCTGATTTTAATCATGTACATTTCTTCTCTCTCTCTCTCTCTCTCTCTCTTTCTCCAATACAGGATCAAGATTCAGCACTTTGGAGAGAATTGTTTTTAGATCAATATGATGATCCGAGATTAGGATGTCATAGACCTTTGGTGTCTGAGCTTTTGAGTAGAGATAGCCACGGTGGCGGTGGTGGTGGAGGAGGAGGAGGAGGAGGAGGAGGAGGAGGAGGAGGAGGAGGAGGAGGAGGAGGGTCGAGTTGGAATGACGGGGTTCCTATTCAAAATAAGAAGATGATGGGTGTCGAGGTAGATATGGAGGTGAACATGGAGATGGGAAAGAAAGATGACAGCGACGAACCTCCCCATCCTCCTCCTCCTCCTCCTCCTCCTCGAGGAGGAGATTCAAATATCGATGTGGTGGTGGATTGGAGAACTCAATGTATCGATAGATGGAGAGTGAGGAAGATGTTATTATCATCAAGGAAAGGAAAGGAAAAGAAGGAAAAAAAGGGAGATGGAGAAATGGAAGGTGATGGTGAACAGGGATTGGAATATGATGTTAGTAGGGTCTATGGTCTTTTACGGGAATTCGGTTCAACTTACCATTCATCTCCTTTTTTGAAAACTCACAAACGGCAACGTACCTTCTCTCTTTCCTTTCTCTCCCTCCTCATCCAACCTAGATCGATACAGCGAATTTCATCTCATCGACTTTAATATCCCTCTACAATTCCATCCCTCTCTCCCCATTCCCATCCCACCCTTCCCCCTCCTCTCCCTCCCTAAACGCCACCCACCTCCACCGACTCCTCTCATCCCCTCCCTTCCTCTCCATCTACCACTCCTCTTTCCATCATCCATCACGATACAACCTTCGACCACCTCGTAGAGAGGTAGATAGAAGGAGGAGAGGTTTGGAAGTGCCGTTGGAAGGGTTGGGGAAGTTGAATGCGTTGGGAGGGTGGGTGGAGGGGTGTTTTAGAGGAAGGCAGAGGAGGGGAGGTGGGGGAAGGGATGATGATGATGATGATGAGGAGGAGATCGGGGAAGACGTTGAATTCCCTCGTGATGACGAAATCAATATCAATATCAATCACGAATCATCTTCCACAAATTCACCCTTCAATCGGCACAACTACCTAGAACGACTAGGAACACATCGTCGAATAACCTACTCAATAACCTCATACTCCCCATCAAACGACTACGGACCCTTTCATCCAACCGGCCACGTCAACTGGTCAATCCTCAATTCAATATCAGCAATAATGGATGCAAACGTCGCTTTCGTTTCAGGTCGTAGTGATGTCTTCAGAGGGTTACGAATGGAGGAGGAAGAGGAAGGGGAATGGAGGGATGTACCGTTTGTGGATAGGAGAGGGTTGAGGGATGTGGTGGCGAGTGAGATTAGGAGGGGATGGAGGGATGGGGAGGATTGGGCGGGGGTGGGAGGTGTTTGGAGAGGGACTTATGCGTTCATGGAGTGAGTAGGTGGGAAACGATATTGCAAAGTAATCTAGTGTTAACCTCCCGCCCCTCCCCCCCCCCCCCTCCTCTTTGTCTCCCCGCCAGCTACACCGACTGGATCCAATTCAACTATACCGACCTCGACGTCCTCGAATCTCGTTCCTCCGTAGACATCGCCAACTACTGCGAAGCCGTCGGTCAAGCCATGCGAATGGAATTAACAACCACTATGTCTCCCCAAGCCGCTAGTCTACCCAAAGTTCGATCTACAATCCCTACTTCCAACCTCATCCACCCACTTGAATTCTGTGGCGTCTCAACAGGGGGATCAGCAATGGAAGGTAGTCAAATACGTGGAATCATCACTTTAACTCCAGATGATCCACCTGAAATTCGTTGGACATGGGTAGTTAGATATTCCGGATTCGATAGATGGAGACTCGAAGGTGTTCAAATTGGAGGTTGTAGATCTCCTCGTGGTATCGTTGGGATATGGAGCGATATCGAACGTGCCGATTTGTCGCCTGTTGGACCGTTTACTTATTGGTTTGTAGACAAGGATAAGGAGGAGGAGATGAGGAGGGAAGCGGGGATAAGGGTGGGGGCTGGGGTGGAGACGGGGTACGGGCAGGGGAATCCTCACGCTATCGTCGAGGAAGATGAAGGGGAGCCGCCATTAGATCAAGAATGGGAAAATGAATGGAATGGACCCGAGTACGTTTAGTGTTGGAAGATAGATTACAAGGGCAAGTGATCGTCCATTCCCCTGTTTTTTTTTTTTTTAGATGCCATCCGTTGTAACATGGGAACCTTTGTAAGCCTTTCTTTCGTTGTTTCATCTCAATAGTCACCATCTCAGTCCTGCTCTCGTTGTAAAGTACATCTCACGTTGTCATTTCTGGTACGATTATCTGCCCTTCGCCTGGGGATGTGTGGTTTTAACGAAACACCTATGCGAATGAAAATAATTCATACTCGTACAAGACGCATCACACTGCGCTCAAAGCTACTATCGCGTCGCGTCTGACTCCTCGAGCGGGTAAGACTATGATGACCACCATCGAGAACACCTGGTGGATGGCGGGAAGGGCGAGTTATGCCAACGCGCCATTCCATCTACTTCCTATACCACATAACACCCGTCCTCTTTCTCCTGATCTTCCTCTGAAGTTGAAGGAGACCGTAAAGAAGGGCTTCGGCGGTTGGTGGACAACCTGGGACGTAAATGTCGACTATCAGTGGTGGAAGAGGAGGAAGGGAGGAAGATGCAAAGTTTAGCAGGGGTGGTTGAACGAGACGAGAGATTTGGCATCTTTCGCGCGCGGACTTACCTGGGACGATTCGATCACATCCTCGAACGACAGAGTAGGAATAACTAAAGAGGGGGAAGAGAATGAGGAAGAGGAGTAGGAGTTCGATTAGATCCGAGACTTGAGCAAGAAGAGGACAGGGGAGAACCACATACTGATAGTAACCACCACCGTTCGCACAACTACCCATCGAGATGACCCATCCTGTCGGAGAGAAGGGGAATTAGGATTAGCTTTTGTGTGATAAAGATGCATATGACGGAACACCGCCATCGTCGTTGCATTCGATGGATGGATGTGCACCTTCGGGTGCGTATTTTTCGTGGTTCCTTTCAACGCTGTTTTGCAACTCCAAAGTCCAATCCTAAAGCCCTGTCCCTTATCTCACTCCCAACGATGCGCCTTTCAACAACATCGCCGTTCATCAAACAACCAAATCCTCCTCTCAACAACGAGTTGAACAACCCCACCTCCCCCTGTCCCTCCCACCACTCCCGAAAAAAAAAAACAAATTCCCAAACCACTCACTCGGTTCCGGCATCTGATCGTAAACTTTCCTCAAAGCGGGTGCCATCTTGTTTGTCAAAGTACCTGCTACGATCATGACATCTGATTGACGAGGTGAAGCTCGGAAGACTACACCGAGACGATCTTGATCGTATCGGGCTGCAGCCATGTGCCTATCAAGAGAGAGAGGGAACGGCGTTAGATGAATGTGAAAAGAGGGGAAAACACTCATCCAAACCAAGGAGGCGAAACGGACTCACATCATCTCAACAGCACAACACGCCAATCCAAAAGTCATTGGCCAAACACTCCCAACCCTCGCCCAATTAACGACCTTATCCAAAGTCGATAAAACGAATTCCGCTCCGTTTTTCGGAGTTTCAAGGGATAGTTGGTTTGAACCTTGTTGTGCGATGGTGGTTATTGGGGTTGGGTTAGCGGAGGAGAGTGGGGAGGATGTGGAGAGTGTTCGAATGGCTGATTTGGCGATGGTGGCGTTAGTTGTGTAGGGTTGGAGATGAGGAAGAGGGAGGCAAGGAGTAAACTGACCGATTGGAGAAAGCTTGAGGGATGACCCTGAGGCTGTGATGTGTGGAGAGGCGGGTGAGTGTTTGAGTGTAAGGAGAGGAGGGAATGATACATACCCCTTAGACCTGGCAGTATGAACGACATGATGATGATGATGATGATGATGCTAGGAATGATGTCGATGCTGATGATATCCACCCGTTCTTTATCAATGGTCGATGGTCGATCTCGCTCAACTCTCGCCTCGCCGCGGTTTAAATAATTCTCACGGTGACCGGACCACTCGCGACTTCTCTTCGACGCGTTCTCGCCATCTTCTCCACTCGAACGCTATCACACAGTGCAGCAGCATCAGCATCATCGTCCTCATCCTCATCCTCTTCATCCACTCCACGGCTTCATCCCACCATGGAGCTCCCAACAGCTAACATCCAAGTGAGTGCTCCTTCACATCTTATTCACCCATAACCTCCACCTCACCTCTCATTTGATTTCCGCTCACTCGTTTCAACAGCTCAACTACGACGAGGAATCCAGTACGTCTCTCAACGTCTTCCCATCTCACCACCCGGTGGAGTCACTAAATCATTCCTATCTTTCTTTCTTTCACAGCCGCAATCACCGATTTTCTTCAACATTTTGTTAAACCTCAACACGTCCCTCACGCTCTTCCCGTAGACGACGACGAAGAAGCAGAATCGGAGACGGAGGTTGATGATTTGGAGGATGGGATGGATGGGATGGATGTTGAGGAGGGAGGAGGAGGAGGCAGGGAGAAAGCAAAGTATATGAAGATGTTTGTGAGTTTTGCAGAGGAGAGTAGGGAGGGGATTGGAGACGCGTTGTGATGAGGATCGAGGACGGAGCTGATTTTAGTAATTATATGACCCATCAACATCAGGTCAAAGTAGCCAATAGACAGAAGAAAGATATCGTCATCGATCTACAAGACCTTTACACCGTGAGTTTATACCATCCTCCTATAAAACAATCACGCCTTCAACCAAAACAAACCAACAAAAACACGCCTTTCCCCTCCAGTACGACCCCTCCTCCCCTCTCCTCTCCCACATTCTCACCAATGCTCGCCGTTACCTCAACCTATTCGCCGCCTCAATCGACGGTCTACTACCTCCTCCCACCGTCGATCTATCTCAAGAACACGTACCGGACGTATTGGACGTCATCATGGATCAGAGGAGGGAGAGGAATCAACAGATGGATGAAGGTGTGGATCAGGATGGAGTTAGAGGTGATGGTGGTGAGGAAGGAAGATTTCCACCAGAGTTGTTGAGGAGATAGTGAGTTTGAGAGGAAACGTTGGGAGAATGATGTGGCGAATTCTGATCCGCCACCCACCCACCCTCACAGCAACCTCTACTTCAAACCACCAAAATCAACTACCATCCTCGCCGTCCGATCTGTTCGAGCTAACCATCTTGGAAATTTAATCACCGTCCGAGGAATTGTCACCCGAGTATCCGAAGTTAAACCCCTCCTCCTAGTCAACGCCTATACCTGTGATTCATGTGGGAATGAGATATTTCAAGAGATTGCTCAGAAATCATTCACACCTTTGGCGGAGTGTCCATCTACGAAGTGTAAATTGGACGGTGGGAAAGGGATGCTGTATATGCAGACGAGAGCAAGTAGGTTTAGACCGTTTCAGGAGGTTAAGATTCAGGAGATGGTGAGTTTTGGAGTGGGGGGGGGATTGCACGGTGGGAGAGTGGATTTGCTGATAGATTACTCTTGCGGTTCTCCGCTTTCTCTCTCGCCGAAGGCCGATCAAGTCCCAGTCGGTCATATCCCTCGCTCGATGACCATCCATCTCTACGGCGGTCTCACACGCACCGTCAACCCTGGAGACGTCGTTCACGTCTCTGGAATCTTCCTTCCAACACCTTACACTGGACTTCGAGCAATGCGAGCTGGTCTCTTACAAGATACATTCCTCGAAGCTCAGAATATCCATCAATTGAAAAAACAATATCACGCGATGGAGCTCACACCGGAAATAGAGGCGGCTATCAGGGAATTACAAACGGACAATCAGTTATATTCACGATTGGCGAATTCCATCGCGCCAGAGATTTACGGCCATGAGGATGTCAAGAAAGCATTACTCCTTCTCCTCGTTGGAGGGGTGACCAAGAAGGTTGGAGACGGGATGAAAATCCGTGGAGATATCAACATCTGTTTGATGGGTGATCCAGGTGTAGCGAAATCTCAATTGTTGAAGTATATCACCAAGATCGCGCCCAGAGGGGTTTATACCACGGGTAAAGGGTCTTCGGGCGTTGGGTTGACGGCGGCGGTCATGAGAGATCCTGTTACGGATGAGATGGTACTGGGTCAGTCGTAACGCGGGAGGTCCGGAACGGGGTGTTTGGAAAGAGGCTGATATTCTATCCCATCTCATCTCTTCCCGCGGCCATAGAGGGAGGTGCTCTCGTCCTCGCTGACAATGGTATTTGCTGTATCGACGAATTTGACAAGATGGAAGAGTCAGATCGGACGGCCATCCACGAGGTGATGGAACAACAAACCATCTCCATCTCCAAAGCAGGAATCACTACCACCCTCAACGCTCGAACTTCAATCCTAGCAGCTGCCAATCCCTTGTATGGACGATACAATCCCAAGATCTCACCGGTGGAGAATATCAACTTGCCAGCCGCGTTGTTATCGCGTTTCGACATCTTGTTCCTCATCCTTGATACTCCGTCAAGGGAAGACGATGAGAGGTTGGCTCAGCACGTCACTTATGTACACATGCATAGCACGCATCCCCAGTTAGACTTTGAACCGATCGAGCCGACGCTGATGAGGTGAGTTTGACAATGGCCGTCTCGCGTCTCGTCACATGGTGGACATTCATTGCTAACCCCCCGCCTCCCCCAACTCACCTGACACAGACACTACATCGCCGAATGTCGAAAAGTCCGACCGATCGTCCCACCTGCAATGTCCGACTACATCGTCAGCTCCTACGTCCAGATGCGCAAACAGCAAAAAGAAGAGGAAGCCGAGGAAAAATTCCAATCCTACGTGTCTGCACGTACTCTTCTCGGAGTCCTCCGTCTCTCTCAAGCCCTCGCTCGTCTTCGTATGGACGACGTCGTCGGTCAAGGCGACGTCGACGAAGCTCTGCGTCTCATGGACGTCAGCAAGGCTAGTCTGTACGAGAACCAGGGTGGCAAGAACCAAGGCGAGGACCAGACGGATGTCAGCAAGATCTTCAGAATCATAAAGGATATGGCGAGCACGGGACGGGATGAAGAGGATGAGGAAATGGAGGAATTGGCGATGATAGACGTCAGGGCGAGGGTACTGTCTAAGGGATTCACAGAGGCGTTGTTAAACGACACGATCCAGCAGGTGAGTTTGGGGATAATTTCGGCGGGCGGGGCGGGCGAGGGGTGAGCTGGGACTTGTTATCTGATGTGATGGTGTTTTGCCCGCAGTACATGGACCTAGGCATTCTCATGAAAGCCGGCAACAAGCTTCGCTTCGTGGACTTGCTTGAGTGAACATAACCCTTTCTTTCGAATTCAACGATCTCTACATAGTATTTATTCTCTATCTCGCGGTCTCACATCGTATTCACATGCTGTACTTTTCGTTATTGTCGTCTGAGGTCTCGGATTATTATGTTGCCGGCTCGCCTTTTTTATGACCATTTCTTTTTACAACTCATCACCTCCGTTCGGTGCTGGGCATGCGATCCAGATGCGTGAGAGATGGAGCGGACCACGCCGTGTCAGCAGGCTTTGCGTCGCAGACATCTCCGCTGAAATCTGCCAAAACATCCTGAATGATGTTCTGAACGAATAGGGAGCGGCTTAGTAAGGGATGGTTGGAGCAGTATACGATGATTGCTTACATAGGAAACCCTTGCTGCAACGTGATCGAGCTTTTCGAGCACTCGCATCGCCACTCGAGCCGTCTCAAAATGCACCGCCTTGGCCGCCGGTCTCTTGAGATCTCGGAGGACAGCGACGTAGAGGACGGGAGCCACGTAAAGGAAGCAGAAAGCAAAGTGACCAACCTAAACAGGGAGCAGACGATTGAGCCACGCGGAGCGATCGTAGAACAAAAACAAACTCACGAAGGGTAAGTATGGCAGCTGAAAGGTGAGCGTGGGCGCATCAGTTCTGGATGAGGATGAGAATTTGACCAACCCCTACATACCTTTGCAAAATATTCATCGAACAGCCTGACCAACGTCGATGCCGCTCTGATGCAAACCACCGCGGCGTCGTCCGAATCTACAGATGGCGGCCTATTTGGACTACCGCCAGTGATTTGATGGTGAGCATCGCGGCAAAGCGTCGAAAAGCAAACTAGTATTTTGAGCGAATAGAAATGGATGGCTAGATCGAACTTGACTACCGCCATCTCTCCGATCTCGCTGTCGAGAGAGATTGGACCCTCATCCTCGATTTCGTCGAATGACGCGAGAGGCTCGGGCAGCCGAAGGCGGAATCCGTCCAGCATACGATTCACTTTCCAAATGCTGTCATGAGCCTTCTCTTGTGTTTCGGTCGCAGACTGATGGTGATAAAGGCTGTAGACGGCTTCCGAGATGACTCCAAGGTCGGCATTTGCGCGAAGGTGGGCGATCTTGTGCTAAAGGGGTTTAAGAAGGGTCATCAGCGAGCCAAGCATTTCAAGACTACGCATGGACGTCAAACTCACATCGGGCGACTCTGGTGGCAAGATGACAGGGTCAATCTCGTCTTTCACTGCAGCCATCCTGTTTGGGCGGCCGAGGCGCAACGAGATGGAGCGTTCGAGGAAGTAAACGGTGTGGAAAGTCGTCCGCACAGTTGCATCCTCTGCATCAGCGAGGGTCAGGATACAGGAGTGATTCAGTCCGAGGGCGAGCGCGATTGAACTCGCGTGGCCGACGGCAATGTATTCCTCTGCGGGGGGAAGGTCATCGGAATGTGAAGTCTTCCTACCACGTATGAAGGACTCACGTTCAATGTCCCCAGTCATCGACGAGTACAGACTGTGCAAAATCCACAGCTTGATTATGTCATTGCTACCGCCTTGAAGTGATGAGGAAGGTATCAGCCATGAGACAACGCAAAAAGAATAGCAGAGAATCCTCACCTGAAGACCCGAGATCCGATAGTAGTACCTTCGATCTCTTGGAGAGCAAAGTCGCCCACGTCTCCGCGACGGGTTTTGGTAGATGCGCATCTCCGTTGCCGCCCTCTATTCTGGCTCCCATAGCCAATACCAGCAGATCTCTGGCATGATCGAGTTTCTGCTCCACCGTAGAGTATGCGAACTCGAGTCGATCGGCATTATACGTGACACCACCGGCGAAGCGGCTTTGAATGCTTTGGCGAATCTTGGCAAGGTCGTAGAATGGGTAGAGAGGGTGGACTGCTATGCAAAAGCTTTGTAGGAATCTTAAAGATGCGCCGTTGATCAGTGACGCGCGCGGGGAACCGCGTGCCGGATCGGACTCACCGCTCAGCGAAACCATTCGGCAGGAACATGATATCTAGCTGTGGGGACTTTGCGAAAGCGCTGACAGGATTGTCGAGGCTGGAGATTGGCCGGTATGTCAGCGTAAAGAAGCTCAGGTTTCGCATTCACACGCACATGATATCGTCGGCTCCCCACAACCACAGCGCCTTCGACACCTCTGGGGAAATCGTCGTTTTCCCCAACTTCACACTCTCTGCGAGTCTGCCTTCTTCATCCGGCGACGCGTCTTTGTGATATTGAATGAGCTGCATGAGTCTGACATGGAATGCCAGAAAGCTGCTGGGGCCTTTGGGAAGGGGAGAAACCGGTCATCAGTTCGCTGTGAATTAAAAGCCATACCTCGTATCCCGCACTCACCCCACCATCGCATCCCGTCTAGACCATCTGGGAACGTCGTCGTCACACCGGACATGCCCAGCAAATTCTCCGGTCCTCTTCTCACCCTTGGCACCAACTTCCCACGGAGCGACGAAGTGGTGTCTGACTGCTCGACTGCATTCCCGTCGTTGAAACGAGGACGTTTAGAAGCAGGCTCCGCCCGCATCGTGTCACGGGAATTGTTATACGTGCCCGAGATTCCTTGATGTTCAACGAAACCATCCTCGCGCACGGCTGGACGCTCATTGGGTGATGCGGTGCGCTCTGTAGCAGGTCGAGGTAAATCTCGGGCATCCGAGTACCCGCTTCCGCTGTGAGATGCGTGATTGGAAGGTGATGGCGCACCGTTGTTCAGAGGTGGGAGGTGGATGGGGCCGTGATGATTGGTCTCATGTCCAGTCCACCTGTTGGCAGAATGTAAATCTGAGATGGCAGGGAGTGTGCGTCTCGGGGCGTCTCCATGCCAGGAAGGTGCGGAGTTTGGCCAAGCTCGATTTTCGAATGGCGAGCGCGACTCTCCTCCTCGATCAGCAGACTCGGGAAGTCGTGACTCGGTGTAGGGACCATTCGCAGCGTACGGGTAGGAATAACCCCCATAAGCGGGTGAAGAAAGAGGACGACGTTGATCTGCAGTCGAGTAGCGGCCTGATGAGGAGGAGGCGTATGCGTTTGCGTTTGACGAGTCCGAATACATGTTGGGTTGTCTGATACGAGGGGGGAACAGTGACCGACCGTCAAAACCAGTTGAAAAAGAATTTTCGTCCTCTCGACCTCACACTCACCTCTCATATAAACCCAATCTTCCACCGAAATGCGGGTCCGAAGGCGAATAAGTCGGTCTCTCCGAATCGTGACGGTTTGATGGCTGCCTGCTTGTAGGGGATGCCGATGAATTGGAGTGAGATCCACCGCCGGCTGCGGCGGAGAGGCTGAGGAGTCGGGTGCGTGTGGTTTGACTGTAGACGCAGGCCGAGGAATGTGCTCGACATGCTGCGCATGGTTCTCCACCATCGCACTAGAAGAAGAAAAAAAAGTGGCAGCGTTAGAGTGTGGATGAGGCGTCGCCGTGAGCAAATCCCAACTCACCTTGACTTTTCTAATCTTGCAGACCTGGTGGAAGATCGAACAGGTCAGCTTCAGGACTCCAACACGTCTCCCACTCCCTTCACCCACATCACAAGCCTTTGCCGTCCTCAATGCCTTGAAATGTCTCCTTCTCGCTGCTTCACTCGCCGCGATCTGAACATCTTTGTTTCTTCGATCATCCTCATCCTCCATTGAGTCAGCACCATCACGCGCGCGTTCACGCTCTGATAGGTCGATGTCAGGTGGGCGGATGTGATTGAGAGTTGCTGCCGACGAGTATCGATCTGACGAGGATGTGGATGCGCTATGGTCGGTGTGATGGTTGGAATGGAACGAATCCTTGGAAGGTGGGTACTTGACCTCGTCTGTTGGAGATGTCATTGCGATTGGGATAGTTTAGTCCCCGAGGACGGTGTGTTCCGAGAGCGATACGAATGTTGGTGAATCTAGTTACGAATTAGTCAAGGTTCGTTGTCATGACCTTTTCTGAATTGCTCGTGGGGCCGACCGACCTTCCGATCGAAGGGAGAAGGGAGGAGAGCGCGAGTCGGCGCCGATAGGTTGTAAGTGTCTGGGCGTGGTTGCCATGTACCAAGATGTTCTGCGCTCGCGGCGACGTTGGGGGTCGCTTTTTGATGCAGTCGGTGGTGGTGTACACCTACACGAGATCACAGATGGACTGCTGCGTCGGGCAGAGATGTCTCCGCTCTCACTTTCTGACGGTCGTTTGAAGCTTGGATTTCGGGGAAGGGGTTTTGGAATTTTGGCACAGAAAATGAATGGGCTTTTGTGCATCCGAGGGTGGAGGAAAGTTGGGGTATGGGTATGTCGCTCAAGCGCTCGTCATCAATCTCGGCGGGTGAGAGGCAATGACGATGACCCTTCTCTGCGCAGATCGCAGGACGGGTCGGGTACCACCAACATATACAGAAACAGTTTTCAACCTTGGAAAGCGAGATCAGATCCCCCTCCATGTCGCCTAAAATATTTAAGGTCTCAAATAGTGCCGATCTGGATTGGGACTACACGCGTTCCTGACTATTCCAACGACGTCGTTGTCTGAGCCGTCGGCCGAGCAGCCTGTATGTATAGACTCTCACTCGTTCCACAATCTGATTCCCCCGAGCGTCTTTATGGTGCCGACGCCCGGTGACAAACATTATATGGAAGCAACATCTCTCCCACGCTCTCTCTATGTCCGAGCGCCGCGGAAAGTCCCGTCCCGCTCTCAGTCGTTCGTTATCGTTGTCGAGGCGGTGGAGGTCCCGCCGTCGGTCGGCTCTGCGCGGATGGTTCCCCTAAGCGCTCCCTCTCAGTATCGCTCATCAGTCTCCAATGCCTGTCCACGTAGGGACCGGGGACTCCTCCCATTACTCCTCCACGACCAGCAAAGCCGATACGAATGAATGGGAGGTAAGACGGTGGACCGGTGAACGAACCGGCCTCGGCAGCAGATTGTGCGCCGGGCTGCCGCGATTCGGTGACATCGGAGATGGCGGGTGGCTGCTCAGGGGTGGCTGCTGCAGGGTGTCCGAGACGGAGGAAAGGGGAATTGCCCTCCCGTGAAGATCCTTCCCCGTACGGTATGCCGGATGGATCCTGCCTCACGGTCTCTACGTCGGCGGCCGCATCCTCCTCTGTCCCCGCGCCATCTTGTTCTGACCTGCCCCCCATAACGTCCGCCACCAAAGCTCCCGAATGCCAACCCGCAGCCGTGATACTGTACACGAACCTCCTCTTGGCGAAGAGTGGTCTGAAATTACCCACCTCATCACGTTCCTTCGACGACCGAGGTGTACGTTCTTCGTCGCCACGTCCAAAATCGATGAGCGTCGGCTGCGACGTATTCCGTGGCTGTACTGGCGTCCAAGTGATCAAGTCGTCTCCTATCCCAAGTTGCCCGGAGCCGTTCTCGCCCCAGGCCAAACAAGCGCCCTGAGTCGTCAAGGCAAGGGAATGATAATCACCAGTCTTGACAGAGGTTACACCCCGGTCTTGGAGTGCAGGCAGGGTCTCTGGTCGGAGGGTAATGCCGAAGCCCGGAAGGCGGTCGGAAAGAGGTGGGGCGACGACGGTGAAGACTTGCGAAGGGGAGTAGGCGACGATATTTTGGAAGGATGCGGTGATGTGGCGGACGGAGGAAGATGAGAGGTGATGGAGCTGGGAGGGGAGGATGAAATCGTATCCATCATCGTGTAATCGTATCAAGGGGGATAAAGATGCATCGACGCTTACGTATTCCCACGTTCCATTCTTCAAGTCGACTCCTTCCTCGCAGTTGATCATCCATACCTCTCCGTTGCCTCTCAATGCGAGGACGAAGGAATCGCCCGCAGCGATCGTCCTGACTTGTAAAGGATTCTCCACTTCGTCAGCCACCTCCGCCCACGCCAATTCTTCTTCCTCATCCATAGTAGCCGGACGGCGAGGGATGCGTGGGAGTTGATTCACCGGGCCATCGGATACCGTTCCCCATCGAACGGGAAGCTCATTTTCCTCCAAAGGAGGGGTGTAAATCGGATTTCCAGCAGTGTTGACTGGTGGAGTATTGTTCAGTTGATCGTTAGGTGTTACAGCATCGGTATACGCTCGAACGAACGGATGCCACGCGAAGATGTCGCCTGCCGAGTTGAGGGCCGTCGAATGAGACCAGCCAGCACATATTTGTACGATGCGAAGGCGGGTTGGTGTGGGGCTGTTGGAGGTCATGAGGAGTGAGGAGGTGTGGTGGTAGGACTGTCTCGTGTGGGGTAAATTAGATCGCAGGAATGTACAGCAAGTCATCAAGCTCACCAGCCCCCACCGAGTGTGTTCCCATATCAGGTTGTCAGAATCGAGGATGAGAAGATGTTTTCGTCCTTGGCTTGAGAGCAAAGAAACCGTCGGTCACGCAATGGTACAAGCCGGCTCGCCGCACCAAAATTCCCGCTCATCTGACTAACCTTATAGATTCGGCCTGGCATGGCAGCCTCAACCGCTTCGGCCGTTGACATCTGTAATATTGATGCTCGAATTCATGCGGTCGCGCAACCCAGCCGGTACCTTCCAGTTGACCCCACACCCACACGCCGCCGTCAAAGTCCCTGTAGCCCACCATTGGTCAGCACGAGGCAAGCATGTCTCCACGACCCTCAACCCACCTCGCCGCGAAACACCATCCGCCCGCCTGCATCTCTACGATGCCGGTCCTCATTTCGGCGTGTCCAAGATGGATCGGCGATGTAAACTCGCTGGTGATCTCTAGTGGGTATGGAACAGCTCGGAAGATGTGTGGTGCTTGACCTCGATTGCCAGGAATTGAGGTGACCCCGAGTCGGCCGTTCTCTGCGGCTCCCCAGACGTAAACACGCTGTGCAGGCAGGAGTGGAAATCAGCTCCGGGAAGTCGATCCGCATGCTACTACCAAGGGACCACCCACAGGCTTTCTCAGTCCCATCCACAGACCCCTCGCCCATCCAGGCTCTGTTTCTACATGAGCCACGGCATTCACATCGAGGTGGAAATCGCTCTTGATCTTCCGCCGCCAGAACGATTCGTCTAGCGCGATGGCACGGAGGTTGTGCGAAGTGCGCGAGAGTGTTGTGATATCGCGCAGCGGGAGGAAGTCGAGAAGACAGTCGGTGAAGACCTCGGAAGGGAGTGTGGGTAGCATGGGTAGGCGCACAGTCGAAGCAACTTGTTGGTTTGGTGCGGCGGTATGCCCAGTGTCGGCGGTGGAGTGGCGGCAACGACCAAAGAGTCATGATGACGAGGCCCACGTTATCAAGTCACACGTCGGCCCAAGCTCACGTGGACAAAGCCCCGGACCCATAACATGGGTTGTAGGCGACATCCATCCACATCAAGCGGCTGGTTAGCGAAGTGGTCTAACGCGCTGTGTTAAGGTTCTGTCTCTAGAACTCCGCAGTCCTCCGGGGCGTGGGTTCGAATCCCACACCAGTCATCTTTTTGCGGCATAAAACCTGCTTTTTGCACACCACTAGAGCTCGTTTAATTACGAAAAGCGGGGCCACGCTCTTCACAGCGATACCATTAGGTTGTCATTTTTAGCGGCCGGATGAGAGACACAGTGGTTGTGTTCACGCAGGCAGCTAGCTGATCTGGACATCAACGGTAGTGGGGCTGGATCCAGTAGGAAAACCAAAGTGCTCCCTGCCGCCGACATAACTTGCTAGAATAATACAACCTGATTCCATTCAGCCTACACACACGAACAACCCACCATCAACTCAATTATACATACGACGAGCCCGTAAACTTGATCCCACCATTCCAAACGTTCGCATCTAAAGCTCCTCCGATCATTGGGGAAGGGAAAGGGTATCCCACCTGCGCATCCTCTCCGAACAAGAACGAGCCTCCACCTTGCTCGAGGTACGGCGAGACAACGTTGGGTGCTGAGTTTCTCCTGCCAGTAGTAGCCCAACCGCCGTCGAACTGCAATAAATCGCCGCCACCGATCAACTGCCGCTTCGATTCCTCAGGGCCGAGTGTCCGACTGGCCAGTCGCTTGTTCCCTGGGCGTATGAGATGTGATGGCATCTTCGCCGGCGTTTCAAGCGGCGTACCCAAGAAGCTCGGCATGCGTTCGGGAGCTAATGTCTCCAAGGGTCCTCCAATGTGTTGAAAGGCCGTTTGTACATGTCCCTTGTGTTGCAGGACACTGACTGCCGGTCGACTCATTGACAGTCGCCTGGAAGCAAGTGCTTGAGTATTAGAACCCTGCTGCGGCCACATCCCTGCGCTTTGGTTGGAAACCTGAAAACCTGATTGTCCGTGTTGACCCGGCCCCTGCTCAACGAAGAGAGGCAGCGAGCTAGATCGCTTGCGAGGCATCTCGGGGCGGATTGGGTCGTGAGCAGCGCCTCGCGTCTGCTGAGCGTGTGCCGTGCTCCACCTGATCTGCGCAGCATCATCGTGAATCTTCTGAAGAGCGAACTGGGTCTTTGCAAAGTCCTGCGGGTTTTGTTGGGACGTCGGGGATGTGCTATTCGATAAGTTGAAGTTCTCTGCGGGAATCGTCGAGAAATTGTTATCGACGGGAAATCCCGCCAGGTTCTAAGAAGAGGTGTCAGAGTCAGTGCGAGTTTTAAGCGCGATCGGCCGAAGAGTCAGAGTCTCACCTCCAAAGCCTGCGTGGTATTAACAGGAGTCACGACCCGCTCTCCATCGCTGGCGGAATTCGTTGCAATACCCACGGGTACCACATGAACCGGATCGTCCGACAGTGGGCTCAATGGGCTGTGCTCCGTGGCCAACGTCGGCGTTGACCAGAGAGCGGAGTTTGAAGAGTCCATTCGCTGTGGAACGACCATCGCACCCTGTTGTGTCTCGTGGCCACCTGGTTGCAAAGCCGACGGCGCCTCCATCCACGCCTTCGTCTCCGCGGATAATGTATTGGCCATGGACATCTGGGTGGCAGGGGGGCGACCGATTGGGAATCTCGAGGCGAGGGGGGGTTGTTGAACCGGCATCTGCTGTTCCCTCGACAGGTAGATGCATTCGACTTTGCGACTGACGCAGCGCGCTGATATGATGAAGGAGACGGTTCAGCGATCCAGGAGTGTGGCTGCTGAAATGCTGACAAACTCACCACATGGCCATTCCGAATCACACTTGGTCTTGGACCCATTGCACTTGACGCACGCCCGTGTCTTCCTCTTCTTCTGCACCGGTCCGGCGGAACGTGGCCATTCAGTGTTCTCGAAGCCGGTCAGCCCAGGTGCGGTGGATGCCAGCATCTGCGTGGCATTCACGTTGAGTCCATCCATCGGAACAGACGGATCAAAGGTGAAGGATGAATCATTGGTCTTCGACTGCAATGGACCAGCTTGCATGTTACTCATCCCGTACGACAGGCCACCCGAATCCGAGACTGTGCCGTCCGAGGACAGCGTGTACTGCATACCAGGAGCGGGAGACATTCCCAAACCCAGCTGCGTGTTCATTTGATGTTGCATTGGCATACCCATGGCTTGTCCGCCCAATATATTTATCCCGGCCTGTCGCTGCTGCTCCAACATCTGCGAGACATAACCCTGGTCGTAGCCCAACGGCTGTTGGTTCGGCATCATAACGCTGGGGAGGTCAAACGCCGTTTGCTGGAAAAGCTGAGGAAGATTGGTGTTCGAGGAAGAAGCAGAGGGATTGGCGGCGTAGGACTGCTGATTGAGTGTTTGCTGATTGGAGCCTTGTTGCTCAGAATAGCCGGTGTTGTAGCCGCTGAACGTGTTGGTAGGATTCACCATCTGTGTGTTAGAGGTGCTGCCGGTCGCGTTGAAGTTGGCAAACCGGGTCAAATTGTGAGAGTAGCTGATGAAGTGCAGACGTAAGTAACCCTTTCTATACCAAAGCGGGCCCGCCGCCCTTTTCCCCCTGGACTCACTTCGCACCAGCGGCTTGCGCTTGCGCCGAGAGCATTCGCTGAACGGTAGCATCCACATCGCTCGTCGCATCCGTCCACTCGTCCTCTCCACTGATCCTCGTTCCGGCGGTCGAAGTCGACTGTTTTCTGACCTTTGGCACGCCACCCTTGATCTTTCCATCCGGTTTCCTCGCCTTGGTATTCATCGATCCTCCTCCCGCCTTCCCTCCTTCAGCGCTGTGCGCCTTATTCACATGCCGACTTAACAGGTCACTCCTGGCGAACTTCTCATCGCATCGCGAGCACTTGTATGGTTTGTCGCCTGTATGGGAGCGCATGTGGCGACCCACATGTTGCTTGCGGGTGAATGACTGTCCGCATACAGGACAGTTATATGGACCGCCGGCCATCTTGAAGGGCCTCGAATTCTCTTTGTTTGAATAGTATGGCTCCGAATTATAGAGCGGACTCCAGTGTGGAAAGTTGTATGGGAGAGGTGACGATGCGTACGGATACGATGGCTTCGAATCGTACGAGAGTGGGATTGCCTGCTCTATATACGACGGAGGTGGTGTTTGTTCAACGTATTGGCTATTAAGGTATAGATCTGTGGCTAGTTCCACTTGAATGTCATGAGTATCGTCTTCGCAAAAGGTCCAGTTGTTGTGAGTTTGGATTGCCAGCTTGAGGATGTTGAAATGCTCTGGGAAGGGTCTGGGTATTGTTGACTTTCTGCCAACTGCTGCTTGTTCCGAGGAGATTGAATATTGGAAACCGGTTGGGAGTATGTTGACTTTTTCTGTTTAACTGCTTGCTTGTTCCGAGAGTAGATTTGTGTCTTGATTTGTTCGGTAGTGGTAGGATATTAGACGGTTGTGTTCGATCGTTTCCCAGTGGTGGTTTGAAAGCTGCAGTGCCGACCTATAAAGACTTTTGGGAACTGCTATTCCGAACTAGTACCGGCCGAGCCAGGTCGCGCAGTTGGATGCAGAGTAACCCCTTGGGCAAGTTCCGGTACCTGGATGTAGGTCCGCTGGGCCGGTGGTAATATGAGGAATTTGCGACCCCGACCAGGTCTCCTGAAACGTAGATGCTAGCAAGTCTTGGACCTGGCTCGCTCGAAACGAGATTGTCGCTCGTCCCCCTTATTCGGGGTGATTGCATCCTACGTCATGCGCTTCCTCGTGGCTCGGCAGATTGGCGTGACGTCACACCGCCGAACACGCGGGGACGTTCGTGCGCTTTTTCACGGCTACACCACCCAAACTATTTCGCCACCTTGACCACCTCCCTCGCCCGCCACCGCTGACATTCCGGCCAGGGCATTCATATTTTCTACTTCCTCCGAAACACCGCTACCACCCGCTAGTTACGCGGAAATATAAGTCCATCATCCTCGAGCGAGCAAGGAACTGGATTTTGGAGGCAGAAAAACGATCCGCCGGATAATGTTTTGCAACCGAGCGAGGAACAGTGTCATGAATTGTGTACAACTGATCTAGGCTTACGGGTCGGGGCTGGGCCCTAATTGCCCTCTATATGGAGTACCCTACACGAACTCATAACCTGGTCTGCCGCTCCGTTTTGATCAGGCCAATGTCGGCCTATCAATCGCTCGTTGAAGAAACGCTCCAACTGTTACACGTGGACCTTGCGTCTGATAGAGAAGGCTGGCAAGCGGCTCATGAATCACCAGCATTTTGCATTCTCGGTGGCCAGCCCGACAACCAACACCGAAAGATTCTTCGTGCTTCATTGTCAAAATATATAGCCTACATTGCCCAGCAGGCTGCAGATCGTTACCAGGCCGACATGTTAAGAGGAAATTCGATGAGGCTATCGGTGTAAAGAGGAGACAGAGTCGTTCTGCATGTCGTGGCTTCGTCAAACTGCCGGCTGAGACGGCGCTATTGTCAAAGCGGAAGATGAAGAGCCAAATTGTCACGGTTCATGGCCTGGTGCACGTAGGGTGAGTAGTGCATGGAATGAAAGGGTGTATACCACCAAGGTTCAGGTCCTGAACAACATTTCAAGCATCTAGAGAGTCGTTGCGTCCAAATTGCAAGACTAAATCCGCGAATCATGACTTTACAACTTCTGGGGTTTGAAGAGGCCATGTCGAGGTGTTGATCATACTGTACCTCAAAAGTAGCATCGCACATGTCCGCATGTCCGCGGGTGGAGGGCTAGAACGTGAACGTGTCGTCCCGACTACTCAGGTAGCCAACCAAAACAGCCGGGACCGTCTTCGTAGCCACGACATCGAACCCAAGCGAGCAGCAATACGCGGAGAGATCATGTGGTGGATAGTGGGTGGTGCTGCGCTGCTGTTGCTGGCGACCGTGATCCTGGCGGTGAGCTCATCTTAGAACAACCCCGCAACATACTGCAATATGCTAAGCTGCACGCGACCCATTTCTCAGGCCTACATCCTCCTCATCGTCTTCTCTCCTAGCAACCTCCCCTCCGTAGCGTCAGAACGGAACTACTGGTCGGCTTCCAATCCGAATTCGCAGCGCCCGGTTGACGCGTCCATAGTAGATCCATCCACGCTCGACCTATCCGTCGTAATCCCCGCTTACAACGAGCGAGACCGACTTGAAAAGATGGTCGACGAGGCGATGGATTACTTCTCCAAGATCGTCCTAGGTAGTCATCAAAAAAATGCAAATGCCGATGATCTGCTTTTGCAGCGGTATAGCAAAGGAATCGAGCTTGTCATCGTAGACGATGGCTCAACAGATGGGACTACACAAATTGCGGTTGCTATCGCCCAGAAGTGGGACAAGAAACTGAGGGAGTTTGGAAAAGCGTCAGCGTCGATCGTCCCCATCGAGATCAGGGTGATAACGCTCGAGCGAAATCACGGGAAAGGTGGGGCTGTACGTCATGTGAGTCTCGCTTCCCTTTTCTTATTCCCTTATTCCTATCTGATCTGTCCTTATACCTTTGGACAGGGTGTTCTATTCTCTCGTGGTCGACGAATTCTATTCGCTGACGCTGACGGCGCATCACGGTTCTCCGATCTCACGCTGTTGCAAGCGGAGATGGACCGGATGTTGTCGTCAGGAAACACCCGGACGAACGGAGCTGGGGAAGAGGCCAAGGAGAAAGCGAAGGAAGTTCTGGCTCATGTTGAAGGTCAGGCAGTGGTTGTAGGAAGTCGTGCACATCTGGTGAAGAGTGACGCCGTAGTAAAGGTGAGGTTTCTGATAGTGCTGCTCTAGAGCGAGCTAACACTTATGTCTCAAACTTGTCACCAGCGGAGCTTCGTGCGCAACCTTCTCATGCACGGCTTCCATCTTTTCCTTCGTACTCTCGGCGTCAGTGGGATTCGTGACACGCAGTGTGGATTCAAGGTGCGTGCCCCGTGGTTTCCCAACCAGGTATCACCCACGCTGACAATCCATATCCCAACCCAAGCTATTCTCCCGCGCATCCGCACGCACGCTCTTTCCCTCGATGCATCTCCATCGATGGTCTTTCGATGTCGAACTGCTCCTCATCGCTTCCCTTCTCTCAATACCCACCGCCGAGGTAGCTATCCACTGGCACGAAGTTGATGGCAGCAAAATCAGCATCGCATGGGATGGGCTAGGGATGGCTAGGGATCTGTTGGTGCTTCGAGGCAATCTAGCGACCGGGAGATGGAGTCTGCCAAGCGGGGACTTGGAGGTCTGGTAGAAGATTGCATTGTGATGGGGTGTAATGACATCGCGCGATACATGCGGAAGAGAGACACAAAGAAAAGAGCAAAATCATCCCTCCGTCCATGTCTCTCATTCGGGTTATCGTGGACATGCCGCTTAACGGTAGAACTGTATCGTCGGAACGTATCAACTCAGCATCAGCATGCCTGCATGAGCATTGTTTTTTTTTTGTTTTACCACGCGTCCACTCACATGATCCGCTTGCAAGTTGGCGGCAATCTCAACTTCAGCCCGATCACCGTTGGCGAGCAACTTCTCCTTGTTGTATAACAGCTCTTCACGGGTTTCGGTAGAATATTCAAAGTTCTGAGTCTCGACGATGGCGTCGACGGGACATGCTTCTTGGCAGAAACCGCAGTAGATGCACTGGGAGAAGTGAGCGACGTCTGAGCGTCAGTCGACCAGTCCGTAACATGAACAGGAGTGAAAACGTACTTTGGTCATGTCGATGTCTGAGAAAAGAGGTCATTGATTATTAGCTTATCGGTCTAGCTGCAGGCACGATTGTATCGCTCACCATATCGAATAGTCTTCCTCGATCCATCCTCTCGAGCTTCGGATTCGATGGTGATGGCCTGCGCGGGACAGATTGCCTCGCAAAGCTTGCAGGCTAAAAGCGTGACGATCGATAGCCATCGTAAGCATTCACCGAAGATAATAGAACGCAGCACAGCTGCTCACCAATACACCTTTCCTCTCCATTGGGATACCTCCTCAAAGCATGCTCACCACGGAATCGAGGTGAGATGGGTCCTTTCTCGAAAGGGTACATGATGGTGTATGGGGGGCCTGCCAAAGGGGAATGAGCACATATCAGTGGGAGTGGAAAGGATACTGGAGGTGCAGTAGGCGGGTACTAACGGAAGAATTGCTCGAGGACGATCCACATGCCTGAGAAAGTACACCGATTCGAGCGGTTAATTTACTTCCCATTCCCACATGAACTCGCGATCGGCGCAGTCATCCTCCACTTACCTCTCAAGATCTCGGTGAAGAAGAAAAGCTGCGCAGCCTTGTCCAAAGCACTTGGGCCCTTGGAGTAATCCGGGTAAGTCAATCCTCCAACCTGAGCTGGAGCATCTGTTGGTGCCGTCTGCCTTGAACCTTCACTTGCCGCAGACGCATGAGCCGTTTCCGCTGGGTTGGGAGTCTTGATGGGTCCGGATTGTAAACGGGATGGTGATGTTGTCGGCTGAGCGAGACGACGGAAAGGTGAGAACGAAATTGTTCGAGATTGGGCGTGGAGAGAGAGGGTGACCGGTCGCGATGCAAGGGTGCGGAGTGGGAACGCGGAGCGGGTGGCAGCCAAGACGGCGGAGCGAGCGAGAGGTGCAGTCATGATGAAGACCAGGAGCCTTGCAATGGTCTGCGATATGACTGACTGAGACGTCGAACGGTGGTCGATGATGGGATGGTGATGATCTTCTTATTCTGAAGAGTCGATGAGATGCGACTTCACTCATTGGGCCAGCTCGCTTTTCCCTAATTGCACGTGAAAGAATGATCGATGTAAATGCTAGACTCGATTATTTCAACAGATGTATTGTTACAGGGATGATGATACGATGTACTTATACTAAAGACCTTTTATGCAAGAGATAACGACGGTACATGCAGAATGATGCATTAACTTGAGAATCCTTGTGAATCCGTCCCGCAGCCCATGTCCTGACGGACTTGGGTGAGGGTGAATGAAGACGAGGGGAACGACTTTCGTCCGTGAACGCTACCACCCTCCCTGTCGCTATGCCAAAACGAAAGCACCTCCAAGAGTAGCCAACACGGTTAGTCCACTGATAACAAAGGCGGTATTTCCTAAGCGAAGGCTGGAAGTGGCTCCGCTTGATGAACTGCTAGCTGTGCTGGTTGGTCCGGAGATCACGGCTGAGGCTGTACCGTTGCTGATAGAAGAGGCATTGGAAGCGAGTGCAGCGAATCCTACACCAGTGGGGTTGTATCGGAATACCGAGTAGACGTTCTTCAGGAAGGTAGCGCCGACGATCCACTGGATGGGCGAACGGGAACTCAAATCCTGAGCAAAGAATGCACCGGTACAGTAGTTGTTGTTGTTGGTGAACCTGGAAGTTAAGACAAGGCAATCAGCTGCCAGGCTATCCTTGATATGGGTGCTTCGCACTCACTGTCCCAGGTTGAAGTCACCATTCGAGATTGAGTAGCTCAGACCACCGAACTGGATAGAGCTGGAGATGACACTACTGCATGGGTACTACATGATCCGCATATCAGACACCACTTCTTCACGGAATTTGAACCCCAACTGCCTCACTCACCTCGTAGTAGCCTTCGTATCCAGCCAACGGCAGTGGCTGACTGCCGCTGATTTGAGCGTAGATGGCAGACGCGGTGGAAGATGGAACACCGATGAGAGTGGTTCCGGTGTCGATGGCGGCCTGGGGAGAAACTCCACTGGTGCTTGTCTGTGGAGGGTAGGAAACGCTGGATGAGCACGAGATGTGCGGGGGTTCATACATCTGCTCAGGACTCACGATCGTTATACTATTGCTCTCGATGTTCAATCCTGACACTGGAATCCTCCAATAATCCTGATCCGCCGTAGCGATACTGATGTAGTTGATATTGCCGGTGTACAAACTCGAGTTGGTGTACCCCAAGGACATCTCACCACCATTATATTCGATGGCTGACGCCGAGTAATCATCTCGGTACCGTTTGAGATAAAATGCCATCAACGGTTGAGGAAGTTGGTTGGTGGACGCAAGCTCCTCCCAGAATGGCATGGCTCCTGAAGCTGCTAGCGACTCGAAAGCTAGACCCATAAGACCGGAATATGGCTGGGTAAGGAGACCCGTTGAGACCTCGGTAACGACGCCGAATTTCTGCGAGGAGACGGTGTAGCCTGCCATGGAGACTGAGTCCTGCCCCAAGGTACCGTTGGCATCTCCTGAACCGTAGGTGATGTTAAAGGGCGTGTTGAGACTGCGGCAACGTAAGGTGAGTGGCGGGATACACAAATTGGATAGCCTGGAGTCCGCTCACTTTGTAAAGGTAGAGCTACTCGTCGTCGAGAAGAGAGGGATGGATTGACAGTCGGCCTCGGAGCACGATGACCCGGCGAGCCACCTGTAGAAACGACTTTCATTCAGCCACGGCATGCACCAGCCTTTCTGCCTACTCCGTCACTCACAGATCTGCACTTCCGGTATCCAGCGTCACTTGAAAAGTTTGAGCTGGTGTTCCCACCGTGATCTGACCAGTATAACTCGCATCGTATCCGACGTCCACCAGCTGAACCTGCCCTTGTTGAGCTCTCTTCCACATCCCAGCCTTCTCGTCCTCCCATTCCCTTTCGACAATACTCCGCTCCTCATCATGCAACTGACTAATGTACCGTCGTTTGAGAGCACGCGATTGTTCCTTCAGCCATTGTTGACGGACTTCAAGATCGGGATGATGTTGCCGAGAGTGAAAGGCCTGGTTGTGGATCAGAGGTATTGAGGGCCGGCGGATGGGAGGGATATCACGTTGATGAACGGGTTGGTTGGGGTACGCGTCGGCGGAAGGAGCGGCGGCAAGGAGTGTGACGGCGAGGAGCGTGATGATAGATGATGAGACCATGGTAGGATGAAATTCTGGAAGCTTTGAGTGTTAATAAGAAGTTACTAGACGAGAGTTTGTGATTACTGACTGACTTTTTCAATATATATGCACAGCAAGCCGCCAAGGGTGCCAAGAGTAGGAGTAAGTCCCTTTAACTTGAAGCAAGTCCTTTAGCTTGGAGTAGCGACTATGTGCACGCCACGTATGCCTATGGGAAGAGGTGACGCCCGTTATATGAGATGTTACGACAGGGTGGTCCTACGGGTTGTGTCAGCAGTGGCCCGATTGTGGTGTTGGTTTAAAATGTTTGGGCTGCAGCTGTTTCGCGTCGATTTTTGGCTCGGATGGCGGTAAGTGTCAAGGTGGTCTGAAGGAGAAATGCGTTGCGTGCGGAGTAAACTATCGAGAGGAGGAAGATGGCTGAGTAAATGGACTTAGATGGTGGCGACGACGACGACGAATGCTTGGAAGCTGTCCGCGCCAGAAAGACGAGTCCGTCATCGCATTTTTGGAAATCGACAGTCACTGCGCAGGCAGCAGTCAATCCGAACATAAGCTTGTTCTCGCGTTCTGCGGCACTTTTATTGGGTGGAGTGACCCAAAAAGAAAATTGCATCGCTTCGGCACAGCCCCTGCTCTCAGTAAAAAAGTTCGTTACGAGGATATTAATAAGTATTACAACACCATGCCCGCCTCTTGCCGAGGCACGGGCTACCAGAATGCACACCTGGGTTTGGACCTTGGATCAGCGCGTGGTCTGGCGGCACACTTCTCCATATCCCCCGCCCCGAACTCACCATCCGATATAACATTGACACAGGTTCTCCAAACTCGTCGCTTGGATGATGAGCAGCTGCACCTGTTCCTGTACAGGCAGGACGATGTGTTGCTTGAAGTCTCGGCCTGAGTCATATCGTCATATCATCAGCCTCTCGAGCATTGCATGGCGCAGCTTACTGCGGACTAACCTGTTAATTTGTTCCGCACTCTATCGATCACGAACAGAGCTCGTTGATTCTTGACTTCTGGTCCCGCATCTTGGTCTGGGGTGAGCGCCGTTCATCGTCAGTGCCCCCCCGGAACAACCTGGGCCCCTCCCAACGGTTCCAACTCACTTCCCAAGATCTCATTCTCATCGGCCTTGCTCTTCCTGTGTGGTCCGAAAGCTGCTCTGCCATCCTGATTCGTTTCCGCTGCACCGATCGGATCTTAGTGACCCTCGATCCACACATGGTCACAGCCCCAAGGCGAATCACTCACGTTCCGGCTCCCTCGTTGCTCCCGCAGCGTTCGGCATCAACCTCCACGCAATCAACGGATCATAAACGAACGCTTCTAATACCGCCATCAGGGAATCCTTGTTATCTCGCAGGACCTCCATCGCAATCTCGCATGATCGCTTGTACGAGCCGTAAATACCGCTTACCTGGAAACGGGTATGGTGTGTGGATCAGTAAGCGGATGAAGGATGAGAGCGAGGGGGAGAAGACTCACTTCCATTGCGTTGGAAAGCATTCGCGTGAGTCGGAAAGGGATTCGTTCGGGGAACTTCTCTCTATGCATCGCCGACTCGAAGCAGTCGCCCTGAAAGATCGAATGTCTCAATTTTCACGTCTTCAAGTATGGCCCCACACTTTCTTCCACTCACGAAATCGATGTGCACAATCTTCCCAGTAATCTGGTCCAATAGCAAATTCGATGGATGTCTATCTCCCAAACCGAGGATGTATCCGACCATGCTGTTTGTTGCCAACGACCTCGTGTACGTGGTCCGTCTCTCCAACCAAGACTCCGAGTTCTTGCTCTTGAGCCATAGCACGCGATATAGATCCTGACCGGTCGTGTTATCGAGTGCATACTCGAATACTTCCACCTTGTGCATGAGTGGTAGACTTTCATAGTCCGGCGCCATCTGAAGCATGAGACGATGCTCGATGTTGAGGAGAATCTTGCGGTTGTCGCGATAGTCCTTGATAAGAACATGAAGGGTGTCGCTGTGAGGCACCCAGCCAAGTAAACCCGAGTTAGGCGACAAGGGAATGACCGAGTAAGGTTGTATGTTGAGATGCCGTTTGAAACTTTCGGGGTCAACCGAGAGTAGTGTGTTGACCAAACCGAAGAGTTGCATGACTCGCTCATCCTGACGGAGATCTTCGTGCCCTTTCAGACAATACTGATACTCCTTGCCATCCGATCCCTTCATGCTAAATCGACGAGGGCGCTGCTTGGATCCAATGACAGCGAATGTGGGCATGACCATCTGGATGCGCACGATGGGTTTACCTGATTGATATGTGCCTGTGGTTCGGTTTAGATTCAAAATTAGTCATACAAGCGAGGGTGTAGCGGCAGACAACTCATGTGCTCACCCGGAATGGCCAGCTCCAAATCCCTAACCTTGAGAAGGCGAGGGGAGACGTATTGCAGTTCGATCGTGTTCATGGCATTCAGCTGCTTGGATAACCGCTTGAAGATCTGTGATCTGCGGATGAGTGTAATGTTGAGAGCAGGAGGTAGCAGTAGCGACACCCACATTGTAATAGATGTCCCAGGCCTGGTTAAGCTCCGTCACCTCGGCATTCTGGCGGTACCTCTTGCAATGCTCGCGCGCTGCGTGCAAGTCATGACCGAAGCTTTGAACGAAGGAGGTCTCGCGCAACGTCTCCGGCCCCTGCGTGACCGAAGACTGTCAGTGACCTATATCAGGACCAAGGCGAACGCCATCCCACCCACCTTGACCACCATTTCATGCAGCGGTTCCAACACATTAAACATGCCCTCTGGATTGTGCTCTCCAAAGTAAAACTTGGATGCTTCCTCGAGACCTTCGTGCCATTGTTCATGCCATAGAATAGCAGCCCGAATGAGCTCGGAGCTGACCAGGGAGGCCTGGAAGAAAGAAACACAGCATCAGCCCTCGTAGCATGGGAGGAGGTTTCCGCGCCACTCACCTGATCGACCATGGTCGCGCTGTGCTCCCTCATCTTCGACATGATGTTCTCCGCTGTCTCCTTGCGCGTTGCAACTTGCGACTTGGAGGCGACGGTAAGGGGGTAGATGAGCGCTTGTGGATGGGCCTTGCCGACGTCCGTGAGCAGCCGCTCTATGAGCGCACGGACCCGAGGACGGGGCGTGTGAATGCGCGCAATGATCTAGAATGACATCGACTTGAGCACCCACATTTCCTAAATAAGCAGCCCAACTCACCTGCGGTATGACCTCCAACCATACATCGATGCTTACGGTCGTAAAGCCCGTTTGCATGGCCGAGTCCACGAAGCTTTCGAATCCGTAGCTAAACCATAACGTCAGCAGTCGTAGGGTGTCTTGCAGAGAGTCTCCTTGTGATAATGCGATTGAGCGGAAGAAAGCTGCAGAAAGTGTTTCAGCATCCATATCCCATTTTTTAAGCGGCTTCGACTCACCATGCACTGCTGGCACGATATAGGTCTCGAACGCCTCAATCGGCATGCTATTCCCTCGTGTCTGCTCCAGGTAGCTGATGACCTCAAAGTTGGCCAGGGCCCAGGTATGCCATGCCTTATACCAATCCGGATCGAGCTGCGTCGCTCGGCGATACTGATCGAGGATGTCATCCGGACGGTTGGCAACCCACCCTTCCTGCAGAGCGACCCTCCATTGCCCGATTTTGACGTGGCAGCGTGCCAGCAGCTTGGTAAAGTCGCTCATCGCAGGATCCGCCGTGACAACGCGACCTTGTTCAGGACCTTCTTGTGGACGGACGTCTTGCGTCAAGTTGGCGGTGAAGGTCTGCAGCCAGTCCAAGCTGTCCGCTCGATCGCCTTTAGCCCACGTGTACTTGAAGTACGCATAGACGACGTGGGGCGGCGCTTGCATCTGACCGGTCTCGTTGCCGCCTGGGGAAGATTGACCCAAAAGAGAGTTCAAGGTCTTCGCAGCGAGGTCTAGGCGGTCCGACTTGCGGCAAAGATTCGCGAACTTGATCCACATGTCGGAAGCTTCCATGGGACTCAGCACAAGAGTGCGCACCTGCAGAATACGCTGCCACACTTCGACGTCAGGTTGACATCCCTTGAGTCTGTGTGTGTGACAGTAAGACTAAGTGAACGTATTCCGGCTAAAGCCTCCCGCCAATCTCACCTCTTCATCCACGTCTTCCGCTGTGTAGCTTGCCTGTCAGGCTGATCAGCGTGCTGCTTGTAGGTGATTATCTCCTCTAACTCAGACAGCATTTGTACGCGGACCACGATGCTGTATAGATGCTCCTGATATCAGCGGTTGCACATCCTGCAATCACCCTCACACACTCACTCATACGCCCTTCCATAGCTCTCGCTCGAGAGCGAGGTAAGCTGAGGATCAAGCAGGTCACGAGCGCGTGCGATGTTCACATGCGCCTTCTCGTATTGCCCTCGGTGGACGTCGAGGATCGCGCCATAGAAGGCTCTATCGGGAGTGTCCTTTTTCAACACCGAGATGTAGTCATCCATGAGATCCCATTGACTGAGAGCCCATGCTGCGGCAGTGGCGAGAGGCGCCAATCGCTGTCTCTCCGCTCGTGGGGCGCTAGTCCAGCGGCTTTGGACGTACTCTGACAAGACCTCCCAGTGACCGAGCGCATGTAGACATCGCAGTTTCCCGAGGACGACTTCGGAATCATCTGGCAACGACTGTCCCTTGCGTTCATACGCCGTCAGGGCTGCATCCCACCTCCCCAGCTTCTCGTACCAGTTTTCCGTATGCAGCAACCCGAGCTGTTCCTGTGCATACGTGAGTGTCCCCCAGGCCGCGTCGGTCTGCTGCAGCTTAGTGTTAACACTGATGAGGTCTTCGATGATTGGACCGGAGGTGTCAGCGAAGAACTCGATCTCCTTGTAGTGAAGTGCCTTGGCGTAGGCGTTGTATACCATGGCCTGAGAGGAGTGCAGAGTAAATCTCAATTGTTTTCACAAGTTTTCTCGACCGAACCCACATAGTCACCGAGAATCTTGGGGTCAATCGGTAGAGGCTTCTCGTCGTGTTCCATGAATTCGGCCAACGTCAACAGAGCGACCACGACAACCCCTGGGACATCTGGTGTCGAGATGGCCGTCGTAATCTGTTGAACCAGATCCTCCTGTAGAAACGTGTCAGCTATCCATCAATCGGTAAGGATAGCGGTTACTCACTTGATACTGTTCGTATAATTCAGTCCAGCACGAAACGAAGGCAACATTGAAGAGCTCGGCACCAAGTGGCGGATAGAGCTCCGCCAACGTCACGCAGGACCTGAGAGCCTGAGAGGGTGACTCCTTCATAAGCGTCGTTCCCAGGTTTTTCAACCAATCCAACCAGCCCTTGATGCTTTTTGCTCTTTCCGTACTCCAGGCTGCCTTCAGGTGTTGCTGGTTTACGAGCAGTCGATGTTGCTCGACTGCAGCGATGGCAACTTGTGATGCATCAATCGCAGATCTGTAGCAAGCCGGCCTGCATTAGCGCATTCCTTTTCCCAGGGAGATGCTTCGCGTTCAAGCTCACAAAGCCGGCGGAAAGTCGGTGGGGAGGCGCTCGCGATTCAGCAAGCTAGATATCAAACGCTCGTATCCGGCGTGAGATATCTTGTGAGCGATGAGGATCTGACGGTATCGCACTGTCAACCAAAAGTCACCTCTCCAAGATTCCACCTTTCTCACCTTGTTGATCATGGGGATGAAAATCGCATAGTCAGGACCCAACTGAATCACCAAGGCACACAGGGTGTCCATCGCAATTCCCTGTAAACTGGTATCCCCAGAGCTGAGCGTCCTTGCCAGCGGATGGATGATCTGAGATGCATGATCACAGAAGTTGACTTTGCGTGCTAGCTGTCCTATAGTACGAATTGCAGTAGCCTTGAGCTCATGCGGCGCATCGCGGCGCTCAAAACACTTGACGATGACGGGGAGGACCAAATGCATATACTCTTCGATGCTTGCGCCAAAAATGTAGAACGCTCGAAGAATTCGCAGCAAAGCCGCCTGGCGCTTCTCGTTGAGTGAGTTGGCAGACACGTCGCCATCGAAAGCACGTAGAATCTCCTGCAACAACTTTGGCAAGAATGCCTTGAATTCGCCCTCCACCGCCAACGCGACTGCTTCAATCACCGAGATAATCGTCAGTTGGATGGACGAGTCGGGATTCCAAAAGTCGTGGATGACGTCAAAAATGTCGGAGAGATAGTTGCGGATATGTTGCTTGACGATGCCAATGAGGATCGCCAGTTGTTGAAAGTAGCTTTCTTGCACCTGGGGCGATGACTGCCGGAGAACTCCTAAGAAGGCAGGCATGATCTAAGGATGGTGGCCGTCAGGGCCATACCCAACAGGTCGACCGGACCTCGCTCACCTGAGGTAGATACGGCACACACTTCAAGCCTTGCGTCTTGAAGATCATCATGAATGCCTCTATTGTCAGAGGGTGATGGTTGCTCAACGTGGCGTCATTCAGCATGTTGACAAGTGCGTTGATCGTTACGGTCTGGTAGTACTCGTCTGCAGACGCTCCGGCTGTGTTCATCAGCAGCATGACATCCGTGACCTTGGCTCTCCCAGCATCGACGTTACCCTCCTCTGTGCTGTCGACGAGGAGCTGGGCATGGGACAAGGGTGGTCAGGTCATGCAAGGGGCGCATATGATCCAGGGAACGCTCACCTTGTGGCGGTAAGGATCAAGAGCTCCCAAGATACCCATAGCACGAATAATTTCCCTTCGCACGTGGGAAGTCTTTTCAGATTTGAGTAAACGCATGAGCGTCCCCAGTAAAGTAGGATATCGCTGATAGGGGTCAACCACGCAACCCGTGTTGGAGGCCACCTGGCCCAGCGTTTTCAGCGCCGCATCACGCTTGATTGCCGATGTCTGTTCGGCCAACATCTCCACGACCAGCGACATGACCTTGTCGACGCTCGGGGCGATCTCTTCACCGCCGACACGAGCAAGCTCTCCTAGACAGGCAACGCAGTGAGCAGCAACAGCCGGGCTCGTGTCCTTGGCGTCTGCCATCTTGAGAAGAACTGAAAGGAGGGGAGCAGCGTACGGCTTGATCAGGCTAGCAGACGCCCCGATGAGCAAGCAGAGCAGTCTGGCGCTTTCTTCCTTTTGTTTGCTGTTGACGCGAGCGGGTGCATGTCAGCAGAAAGGCGTGGATCGTTAACATCTTGACCACTCACGCGGCAGTGGAGTACTCAAGCTCAGTGATCAGCTGAATGAGAGCCTTTCGCAACGAAGGCATGACATAGGCGGGATTGTGCACCGCCAGCCTCCCAATAATGCCGATAGCAAGCTCACGATTGACAAAACTCTCGTCATTCAAGGCAATGAAAAGAGATCGCACGTTTTCTGCTTGGGCAAGATGTCGGTCGAATCTCTCGTTCAAATTTTGCAAAACCGTGTATCGGATGGTCGGATCTGCGTTGCGAGGCGTTAGCCGAGGGATCATCTAGAGATCTTCCGTCAAGCTAACCTGGATCCGCAATGCCAACGGTCAACAACTTGTCAAGGACATCGCCCACGATCTCGATGGCATTAGTGCTGGTGTGGTGGCAGATCGGGTCTTGGACGAACAGCTTGGTGCATGTTTTCGCCGCTTGACGTCGGACGTCGGGGTCATCGTGATCGAGGTACGGCAAGGCGCTGGTCTGAACGAACTCATTGAGAACGTGACCTGCAAAGTTGAACTCGCTCAAAGTCGACAGTGCGAGACCGATGATTTGAGATGAATGTCCAGCAGCGGCAGCCTGAAGGTCATGCTCGCATCAGCTTATCGGGAGAAACCTTGCATTTCCTCGTACTCACTTGCATCGCACTCAAGTTCGGGGCGGCGATCGTTCCGCCGATCCGCGGAGGAGGTGCACCTAGCGGTCGATAAGGCCTCCCGCTCAAAATTTGGGAGATAACGTCAAGGAGACGCTCTGTGAAAGAGGGGCATGATTAGGGGGAGCTTTTGCATGATGCGAAAATCGATGAATCACCTTGAATCGGCTTTAGCAGAGGTGGGATGTGCTTGGCAATGACACGAAGAGATTGAACAAGTGGAGCGCTGAGACCCCACTGCATCATCAGGTCAACGACGTCGTGCATGAGACGAGTCATCGCAGGTCCGAGCGTTGCGGCAATCATAGCAATGCACTGGAAGATCGGTTTCTCGTCTGGGGCATTTTTCTTGCTGTTGAAGCCAAGCCAGGGTTTCGGGTCAGTGGAGACATTCACGTGCGGACTAAGAGATGACCATCACCCTCGTTGTCGCAGAGCATCCTTGATATTCCTACAAATTTCTTCCTTGAAAGGATCCATGTCGCTCACGAGCTGTACAGTCAGGTGGCCGATGGCCAGGAATGCTACGACATGACGAAATGATCAGCTCACGGAAGACGTGAGGCTTCCACCTCTCACTCACCAGCGTCACGCTCGGAAGGCTTCGACAGCTGCTGCAGCAGATGCCCCATGGCTCGATGCAGGAAGAGTTCTATAAACGTTTGATGGTCGTACGTGGCCATGGCCGGAATGAGAGTAATGACGGACCGTCGAATCAAGGGCTCCTTGCTCTCTTTGTACTTCAGCACCAACTCGCAAGCGAGTTTGTAATGATCAGTCATGAACTATGGGGACAGTCGAGGCATTAGAAATTTCGGGACCGGCACCGCGCATCACGAACTCACCATCTCCGAATGATTGAGCAGCGCCTGCACCGCGAGTAAGGCACCATGGATGGAATCAGAGTTGGCAGGTTTCTGGAGGATCACCACCGCTTCGTCCAGGATTCGTCGGTAACTTTCGTATTTCGAAGCACGATCTCGAGCGTGCAAGAGATCTATGCAGGCACCAAGAAGCATGGACGCCCTTTCTCGGATGACGGTCTTTCATCGCTCAATCATCAGCGCAGTTCCCTGAAATGCCCGTCAGCCTCCCACTCACCCGGTGGTCTCGAAGGGGGAACCAGATGACGTCCAGCGGCTTGTCGACTTCTGGAAGGAAATATTGGCCGCCATTGGAGGCCATCTGATAGAGGACCAGTACGGCGCAGTAACGTCCGATCTCTTGTCGATCGCCTGGATGGAGGGGTGGAGCAATTCATTATTCATGCGGGCGTACGGGTAATCCAAATCTATACGCACCAACTATTGCCGCAACGGCGTTATCGACCTCAAACGGCCAGAACCTTTCAGCGAAAACGTGACCACCGATTCGTACAATCTTGCCGAGGACTTTGGACGCCTCGACCATGATTTCCGCGTCAGCGCATGGTAGGACGAGTTTGAGATCTGGGGGAGGTGTTAAAGATTAGGATGTGGGGAACCGACAGTTTCACCATTTTCAGCCCTACGCACGGGCCCAAAACCTGTGCAATCTTTCCGCTAATCTATCTGGTGATGTGTCGATCTTATCGTCAAGCAGCTTGTCTGATGGTGATAGTGAGATCATCAGGATCGATTTTTTTTATATTGCAGCTTCAACTACCCACCTATGGCCAATATAGCGCCTTTCCGCTCATGACCTGATACCGCATGCATGAGCTCAAATATCCGCGCATGGACGTTGCTCCAGAGTGTAGCTTCCGACTCTCCTTGCGGATGGTCTTCGCTATACGTTGCGACATAGTCTCGGAGCTCCTCTGCAGCAGCTTTCCGAGTCTCAGGGTTCCTAGAGCCATCGTAACGATCCTATCAGCACTCGATTAGCACTACCAATTCGGCGGCAATACCCACTTGCTTCTCAGGCCTTGCGTGATAGCCGTAACGGCCGCCATCGTCGGTGCCGACATGATCCCTGGGCTCTTCTAGCTAGACGAACCTCTTCCGGTAAGTTGAACTACAAAGACTGCTACCGTAGCATTTAGCAGACTATGCTGCACTAGTGGGATGGAAGTAGATGGCGTCGAAATGTTATGGATTGGGAAGAATACATGAGATGCGTCGTGTGCATGGCTTCCTGGAGACCCCCCATGTGAGGTGAGTTTGAGTCACGTGACAAAATAGAGCCATCGCTTGCCACCGCCACTCTAATATTCTACTACAAAGCCAGTCTTCTCTTCAATTACCTTCTTCGACAGCGCCCATAGATTCAACGCCAGCATTTCGTCTTTCGCTTGATTGGATTCTGTTTCAAGCTGAAAGCAGATTCGTCAATCGCCGTGGATTCTTGGCAGACACGCATACTCACGCTATCATCTGCCTGACGTATGTAACATCCCTGGTATTTCTCAGGCTCCTGCGCCACCTTTTCATTGGTCAACGCCCATAATGCGGTCTCAGAACCCTGCTCAGGAGACATGAACATGAGTTTAGACGCAACCTTGAGCGCAGTGCCGAGAACGCCATATGCCTCCTCAGCGCCCTTCTGTTGGTCTTATGATGATGGAAATTCAGTATGAGGCGTCCCTCCAAGATGGCCTGAATACGGCAGATTAACGTACCGGTAGCCACTGCTCCAGGATGGGTTGCGATGGTGATGACCTTGTTACCATCAGGGATAAGCTTTCGCTTGGCGAGTTGCTTGGTGAACAAGATCCTGAAGGGTAGGCAACGTCAGTCCCCTTGATGTATGTTTGGAACACCAAGAGCAGGACTCACATCATGAGCTTAGAACGAGCATAGCTGGACATACATCGTCAGCATACCCCTTACGCCAAAAAGAACGCGACGCTCAGCCACTCACTAAACATTCGCGTCCCTATCAGGCTGATTCATTTCCTCCACCGTCTTGAACTCAACATCGCTGGGGGCCGTCCTGTGAAGCTCGGACGACTGGCTGACGACGCGAGACGGATTCCCTGGAGTCGAGGAAGACTCCAGGAGAGGTAGAAGAATAGCAGTGAGGAGCATGTGGGAGAGGTGGTTGACCTGGAAGCTGGATCGTAGCCGGTGGGATGAGAGTAAAGTTGCTTAAGCTTATGAACTTGAGGTACCCACTGATTCCCAAGACCATCCTTGGTCAACCCAAATGGAGCTACCCCTACACCCGCATCATTCATCAACAGATGCAGTTCATCCAACTCTTTCAACATCGTTTCCGCAAACGATTTAACCTCTGCCAGTGATCCTAGATCAAGCACTCTGTATTCTGCTTTGCCTTGACTTGGCTTAGGAGAGTTTTGGACTGCTTCGTTGATCTCAGATATGGCTTCTTGACCGTGTTCCTCAGTGGCTCCGACGAGAATGACTGGAATGTTACGAACATTTCAAACGTCTGTTGCTATTGTCGCGAGGCGAAGCAACTTACCCCTGGCTCCACTTATGGCTAACCCTTTGGCGATCTGCCTACCGATGCCGGCAGTGCCACCCGTGACGATGGCTGTTCGACCTGTTTGATCGGGTATATCATCTTGGTGGTAGCGATTGGAGAGTAGCCCTGCAAGTCCGGTCATGATAGTGATATATGAATGCACTAGAAAGAATAATGTGTGCTGTATGAATGGTGTGAAACCTTTCTATCCACTGTCATCTGCGTGAGTTGGACTTCGGCTGTGATCGATCGAGCGAAATCGAATCCAGTAACGTCACCGCCAGAAGGTGAGTCACAGCCTCCGTCACGTGACACGCCAGTCGCACATGTCATTTACTGATTCATCCAGTCGCTTATCAATCAATCCAACAGTCTGGGACCCTCATATCCGCTCGTTGCTAAGCTCCAAGGTATCTTTCAACCTACACCATCAACATCAACCACAATCAAAGGGATCGTCGAGTGATAGGAAAGCAGAGCAGTTGGGAGTGTCAACAATAATATGGTGAGTCGTAAGAGCTTGTTGTCGGCGTCGACCCTTTACTGACTTGAACGCGTTCATCCTGTCATCAGTCCAAGCATCACCCAGGTGAGTATTACTTGCCCATCCCTGCGAGGTCACGGTAGAAGTGTGATCCTGGAACTCGCCGCTGAGACTAAGTCCTCCTTATATCCTTCCAGATCTCATCATGTGCCGTCGGCAGCCTGGCATCGGTAAGTCAATGTCTCCTGTTAAAAGCATGAGCACCAGAGCATCAGTGGCAAACGCTCAATTGCATATGCTACTCTGCTGTTATCGATGTATACAAGTGACTGACGGATACCTTCGCTTTCTCCTCTCAGCCATCGGTCGTATGTGCGAAAAATGTGACGGAAAATGGTGAGTGGCCTTCTTCATCTCAGGCGAGATATCCATTCGCGACTTGACTAACAAATTTTGTCTCTTTCGCACTTCCCCGCTTGCCTCCAACTTCGTCGCATTTAATCAGTCCAATCTGCGACTCATATGTCAGACCCATGACTCTCGTACGGACGTGTGATGATTGCAGCTGTAAGTCGCTGGCTAGGTCTCATCTCGCATTCTCTTTAGGCTGATCATATTTAACGTTGGCGATAATAGTCGGTAGTTATGCAGGAAGATGCATCGTCTGCGGATCAATTGGTAAGTGATCGTTCTCTCTTTTGCAATCTCTTTCTCGCCTGCTTCAATATCTACACACGCTGATCAAATATACATATGTATGAGCAGGTATCTCGAACGCGTACTACTGCACGGAATGTACACGTTTAGAAAAAGACCGTGATGGATGTCCAAAGATCGTCAATCTAGGAGCCAGTCGAACAGATAGTCATTATGAGCGCCAGAAGTTAGGGTGAGTGCGGAAATGTCGCTCTCTCACGGGTCGCGAGTAATACTAACTTTTTCGTCGTATTACGTTGTTTCCAGATTCAAGAAGGGGTGAGCTACGGAGCTCCATGGTGGAGGGTTACGACATTATCCATGGGCGGAAGCGGTCATGTACTTTGCTGTATAATATCTTTCATGTCGCTTCTCACCTTGCGGGATCACCAAGTGCACGTGACTCGATGATAGGTCCTCATACCTCGTACAGTTGATGACGATTCGGGTCGTTGCTATATTTCAGGTTTCCATCTTCAGGCAACTTCAGGAACGCTCTACACATACTTTCGAATCGCTCACAAATTTCCTTTCCATCGCCCTCACGGGCTCCTGCCATCATGTCTCGATCCTCCGGACCCTCCGCATTCGAGCGTTTCCCCGAGGACGAGTTGGACTCATGGAAGAAGGACCTCCGCCATATCTTGCTCAATGCTTTACAACCACCTACGCCGATCGTACCCGCTCCACCCGTCGTGAAGCCACTCGAGCTACCGGAAGATCTGAAGGCTGCGTATGATGAAGCTCAGGCGAGAAAGGCTGGGTCATCAGAACGGATAAATGGAGATAGTGGCCTTCACCAGTATGGTAATGGATTTGGATATTCTCCGAACACGAGACAGCAAGATAGTACCGATCACCCGAATTTGAACGCAGAAGGGTTCTCAGAAGGACGGGGAGGCGATGAAGAGGACGAGGAAGAGGACGAGGGGGAGGAGGATGAGGAGGAAGAGGAAGGGGAGGAAGAGGAAGAGGAGGAAGAGGAAGAGGAGGAAGAAATCGTTGTGGTGGTCCCCCATCCAAGGAGACCAGGCTCATTCATGCCATTTGAAGAATATTCTGGTCGGTATGAGTCGAATTTACAGCAACACAATAGCTCAGATGTGATGGAGCAGGAGGAAGGGACAGAAGGCGAAGGGGAAGAAGAGGAAGATGAGGAAGATGAGGAAGAAGAAGAGGAAGAGGAAGAGGAAGACGAAGAGGCAGAGGATGACGAAGAGAAAGAGGAAGACGAAGATCTAGAGGAAGACGAAGGAGGAATTGGCATGCCAGCTGATCCCTCAAGGCGGACCTTCATTAACGGATCAGCTCGCGGTCCTCCTGGCCGACGTGCGACACAGTCAGCTGATCCCGAAATACTTTTGTTCAGCGATGAGGACGACGAAATGAAACCCCTGCAACATCCCAACCAACGTATACATACAGAACAAGTGGAGCGCGAGTCGGATCAAGATGCTGAGGAATCTAACGAAGAGGTAGATGACGCGGAAAACCGAAGACCTTACGACGACAGAATAAGAAGGCAGAGCGCGAGAATAGAAGCACCTTATGCAGAAGATGAGAGGGATTACCAAAACCGCGTGCAGGAAGCTCGACATTTTCCCACTTCAACATCTGATCCCATGGAGGTGCGTGACTCTTCTGGGGAAGAGTCAGACTGGGCAGAGGAGGGAGAAGACCATGCTGTGAACCAATCCTTCGACCACCAACTAAAGACACACTCTTACACCCACGACGATGGAAGTGGCCGTAATACACCAAAGTATCAAGATGCTGAAACATGGTATCCGCCTCACGATCCTGCTCCAGAGCAATCCACGTCTCTCGAAGCAGACGATGAGCGAGATGAGCTCGAGGGCGAAGATGTTGATGCTTCCCAATCTGCCAGTCTGCTGGACCCAGAAATGACAATGGATGCTTTGCGGAATATGCAGTACGGCATGCAGGCACATGACGACGCTACCAACGGGTCACCAGGCGTCTCGTTCGAGATCGAAGCGCCCCTTCACATATCTGCGATGTCAACATCTCACCTTGTCCTCAATCCTGACCTCTCGCTCATTCCCGACTTGTCTATCCCGACTACCGCGGACTTTGCACTGCCGGCAGGCAATGACCAGCTGTTATTTGACGTTCCTGCGGATGTCGAATATATTGCTTCAAGCGATGCGGACGTTGCGATGAAGACGGGAAACACTCGGTACGACATCATAGAGGAGGTTGAGCGGGTTTATATGGCTGGTTCGTCCGCCGCTGAGGTCTGTTCTCCTTACGTACGAGATGCGACTCGGAACGAGGACGAAAGCATGGTCGCTGAACTGCAGACGGAATTTTCTGCTCAATCGCCCCCAGCAACGCAGTTGGGCGATTTGCGAAACGTGCAAACCGACGCTCCCTTCGAACAGGTGGTTGACGCCACAGTGCAAAAGTCGATAAATGCGGCCGACGACGTCGGGAAGCACGGCGAGCCATCTGAAAGGCAGGATGAGGAAGAGAAAGATGCGGCCGAAGTGAGAGGCTCAAGCCCGTCTTTCGAGATCCTCTCAGCTCCTGCACCGAAAGCCTCTCCCGTTCTACCACTGTCTTCACCTCCAGCATTGCCAGAGGACGAGAGCATTCACGCGCCCAAAGATCAAGACGATATCGTTCGTTTGCGTGTTATGGAAGGTCGTTCAGCCGACTTCATTCCTTTATACTCCAATGGCGACGAAGAGGAAGATGATGGGGAGGACGACAGTGAAGACGACGAGCTCGAGGGGGATCCGCCCGCCGGAGAGGTCAATCTCTTGGGTGCTCGTCAGGATGGCATTCGACCAGATGAAGTTGAAGCAGCATTTGAAGGTGAGTCATCCACGGCGGTATTGTGTGGCATTCTGTTACTGACAGCGTCGTACCGTACGTGACAGACGACGAGGACTCTCAGAAGGATGAGCCTCTGCCTTCTGAGTCCGATGACTCCGACTCCGACTCGGAAGAAGCTGTCACCTACGACAACGAGACGGGTAAGCGCAATGCGTGGTGCAACCCTGCTCCGATATGTGCTGACTATCCTGTTCTGGGATACTCTGTTCGCATCTGCAATGCAGCGGGAGAGCATCATCCCGATTTCTCGCGGTCTGCCTCTACCCAGGATGGTATCCCAATTGAGCCAGAAACCAAGCGGGAACTGGAGCAGGAGATCAGGTCACATGACAGGCGACCCATTCCTCACCCTACCCTGGTGGAGGAGAGAGAGGAATATGATGATGACGACTCCAGCCCCGCTGTAGTACCAGATCTTCCCGCGCAAGGCTACGAGGTCGTCGAAGAGCCGGGCGATGAGGAAATGGGATACGTCGGTGGCTCAGGGGACGAGGAGAGTCAGTTGAATAATGGGGATGATGAAGACGAGGATGACAGCGAGAGTGGGGAGGAAGACAATGGCGAGGTGAGTATCTTGAGATGCCTTTCATTGGAATTATGATCGACTTTATCTACGATGTCGCCCACAGCAGCTCGAAACCGAGCGACAAAGTCCACTGGACGTCCCAGACTTTCCAGCTATACCCCATGTGCTGGATAATGAGCTTGTCCCGGGGGTCATCGATGACGTCCCAGTCTACTCGTCTCCTGCACCCGTAATTATCTCGGCCACGCTTACTGCAGAAGTTGAGGATGTTGGCGCTGAATGCGGCACGGAGGAGGTGATCCATGAAATCCAGATGGCTGAAAGCTGGAATGACGACGAAGAACGGATAGGTGGGCATCCAGAGACCGAGGACGAGCAATCGAACACCGGGACGATCATGCGCCTCGTGGAAAGACGTGAAGAAGCTCTGCCGAGTGAGGAAGGGGGTGTCGTCGGCGATCAGGGTGAGCCAGCACAGAATCCAGATCACGAAGGTGAGTTTGATTTGACGACGCTCAAGTGGACCTTTAACTCATATTCGTCATGGGAGTTCAGTTGGACCGCCTACTCGATACCTTGCAAAAAATGTTGCACATCCTGGCCGATGGTCGCAGGGAATGCCGATCCGCTTTTCCCAAGGGGTCCTGTCGGTTGCCAGTGGGGACGAAGACGAGGTGTGTCTGGACATCGATGTCTTGCAGTCATCGATTGAAAGCTAATCATGGTATCTCGACTTGAATGGAATAGGATGATGACGATGAGACCATGGAGGATCAAGAGAGTGACGACCCCGAAGATTCACAAGAGGATGAAAACTTACCTCGAGACGGAGCTCGAGGTGATCTACGAGTAGAGGATGCGGGGGAACGGTCAGCGTCGCCGGCTGAAGGGACAAATGAAGGCACTCCTGACGACATCTTCAGAGAGGAAAGTGAACACCTTCTGCCACCCTTTGAAACGGCGATGGTTCATTCCGCACCGTTGAAGCACTCCATTCTTGCTCTGATGGAACTCGATGCTCCTCGCCCTCCTGCGGAAACCAAGGAGGAAATCTCTCAAAAGGCATCTGTTGCTGACTCTGAGGACGAAGACAACCCACTCGGCTTGAAACCAGCTGTTCTTGTTCGGCACCACGTGCACGAGGATGATCATGGCGCTTCGCTGGCATTGCCGGGATCATCACATCACCAGCACGAGTTGGACAAGCACCGACACGCGTTCGAACAGGCTGCTGCTGCGATTCAGCCGGTGGCTATCGAAGAGAGCAACCTGCAGCCGGAAGCAGCTCCGTCACGAGCTGATGCTGATGCTCGCCGAGTCCCCGAGGACCGACCATCGACTCCTCAGCGCGATGTCGCTCACAGTCCTTCTCCAACGCCTGACCCAACTCGGCATTATCATGGCAATCGACCACCAACTGCGCAAGCGCGTATGCCGACAAGTAGTCCCGCAGGTCGTACCCGGTCTCGATGTGTTTACCACAAGGTTCAGTTTGTTGACGACCTCAGTAATCCGGTACTGCTCGTTCCGGGTTGCACAGTGGATACGAGTATGCTCGAGTTGCTGAATGCACAGGACGTTGGAGAAGCAACAGCGGATGAGATGTCACGTGGGATCAGCCTGCGTCAGGCCAACGACGACAGCCAACGGCGAACGGTGCTTCCGGAAGGCATTGAAGGTAGACTGCGACACATGGTCGGCATCGACATATTCAGGGAGGGTCACAGCTATGTTCTGCCGACGAGAACCCATGCCCGAATCGGTGACGAGTTGGCGACAGCGGACGAGCATGACGTCGACCGTGCGACTTCCCCGAAAGCTCGCTCCCGAAGAGGATCCTCCAACTCGAGCTCTTCGCCTCTGACGCCGAATCGGAAGAGGAAGCGCAATCAGCCTTCCCCGGTGGAGGAAGAAGATCAGAACAAGGCAGAGGATGGCTCGCCATTGACCAAACGTCAGGCCATTGATGCGGATGAAAAGGACATGCCCATGGAGGTCGATTCGGCCGATGGGGACCGCGCGATTGGACCTGCTAAGCCTGGCATGTTTTCTTCGCTGTGGCCAGGCAACTGGTGGGGTCGAACTTCTTGACCGATGGAAGCTGATGCTGTAATCCTATAATGCTCATCATGATTTCCCATTGTAAATTAAATGAAGGATTTGATTTCAGTTTGAGAACAATGCATAGGCCTCAAGAAGGAAGACCACTCATAAACCATACATCCCTGTGATTGTCCTTAAATAGCCATATAGTCTTTTCACGATTCCCCCACGAATGTCCGTGCATACTATTCCCTACCTCTTACTTAGTCGGCTCGTCATGATCCAGGGCATCCTCCTGGCCGCCCTCCTCCAGCTGCTCTAACCGCTGATACTCAACTTTCGGCGCCGTCTTGGCTTGTTGCTCGACGTGCTTGACGTAGATGTAATAGCATGAACCGACGATGATGATGAGGATAGAGGCGATTCTGCTCCTGTTCGAGACGCGGGTGATCGCGTGTCAGGATAGCTAGGAGGAAACGTGTTGCAGGGAGGACCGACTTACCCAGTCAAGATCTCGCCAAAAAACCAAGCACCAGCAAGAGTTTGAAGGACACCTCGTGCCGCAGACGAGGTCATGTGAGTGACGGGTGATGTCACCTTGACTGAGAGCAAGCCAGCGATTCCGATGAGAAATCCAACAAGACCCTGGAGGTTTTTGTTGGGCGATGAGTCCTCCTAGGCACCCTTAGCAAGGGCGCGCCGCCCAGCGACTTACAGTAATCAGAGTACCCCACAACATCCTACCAAGCGGTTCCTGCCCTGTCAGCAACTTTATCAAAGCTGGCATCTCTCCCGTTAGCACAGAGAGCGGGACGAGGATGAGGACGGCGTAAGCGTTGGAGTAGAACATGAGATCCATCGTTGAACCTTGTACGATGGTGAGGGACTGTTTGATAATGATGGCATGGTATGCAGTGGCGAATGAGCCGGCGATACCGAACAGGAGACCGATACTGTGATTGGACCGTCAGTCGTGAGTGAGAAAGGAGGACAACATTTGGTTGACAAAGATAAAAGACGCGCACAAGGTCACACCATGCTCCAAATCGCCATTCAGAGCGTAATTCCCCAAAGCACCGACGAAGAACCCGATGGTGACGATGGTGCAGCCGATCAAAGCGCCACGAGAAGGAGGAGATGACTGCATCTGGTATGCCATAGCGATGGTGATGGGGAGGATTAGACCTCTTGCAACTTGGTAGAATGACGCATCGACGAAGTAAAGAGTGAAGTTTCCAAGCCTGCATATGATGGTGCTATGATGGTCAGTTGATTTGTATGTTCGGCGAGAGTACAGGAGCCAGGCTGCTTCACATTAGACTGGCGGCGTTGACTGCAATCAACCTCCAGAGATCTTTGACCATGGCCATATCCGTGAAGCTGGTTGTGTAGTTGATCCATTTCATTTGCTTGGAAACGATCACCATGACGGTTGCTATGAGTGCCTGTGCGGCAATGAAGAGAACTGGTACGGGAGATTTGATGAGGACCTAGAGATAGATAGGAAGACGAATGTCAGTCTCGTCTCTTGCCGTCGGGGTCGGAGTTGGGAAGAAGCAGAGAGGCTCACCCATTTATTCACGGTGACCTGATGATATTGGCCGTCATCGGCAACGAGGTCAGTTGCTAATTACCAATGTCAGAGCCCAAACCGAGTTCCCACGCAAAGACCCACCATCTGCAGATACGAACACGTCGAGTGTGAATAGAAAGGGTGAGTATAGCAAGCTCTCTGCGGTCATCTACCGGAGATTAGAGCTCACGATTAACGCAGCGACCATATAGAATGAGACGGTAGCGATCTAACAAGCATGAACGAGAGGGGAACAGGATGAGCTTCGCGTTGGGTGGTACCTGGCGACAAGGAGAGATACTCACGACTTTAAGACGAGAAGGTTCCACCTCGATTGGAATTTGTAGCGACATGATGAAGGACAAGTTGTTGTCTATGATATCTAACGATCTATCAATCTAATCGATCGTCTGGCTACGATCCCCTCTGTTCTACGCTTGCATTCGTCCTTGCTTGAACGGTTACTACTCTGATGCCCCGCACGCGTTCTTTTGCGGGAAAGCGCCGAGGGAAGGCTATTTAATGCCCAGCCAGCCAGGACCCTGCCCAAATGCCAATCGGATACACACCCAACCCTTCAACCAACTTCATCAACCATGCTCTCCATCCGTTCCATCCTACTCGTCTCCATCGTAGCTCTTCTCTCCGTCGTGGCGGCCACTGAGGAACTAGAGATTGACGTCATTTCCAAGCCGGAGGAATGTACGATCACGTCTAGGAGTGGGGATTTGTTGAGCATGCAGTGGGTCATTTGATTTGATGGGATGGTCTTGAGGATTATCAAGGAAGGGGAGATAGCTAATGGTATTGCGGATTTCTTTTTTTTTCTCTCGCTTTGATATCGCTCTCTCGATTTCTTTCCGAGCAGCTACACCGGGAATCTAGCAGATGGTACTAAATTCGATTCATCTCGTGATCGTAACAAGCCTTTCGAATTCACCAGTACGTCAATCGAAATATCCCTCTTTGTGTTATCCCAAAAAA